>MVJL01003839.1:0-28075 GCA_002156465.1 Macrocentrus cingulum
ATACTTCTTGTCAATTGAAACAGCTAGGTGAATAGTTGGACATTAAATAAATTTATATATGCAGTGAACAATATTTAAAATGTATATATAAATACGTGTTTATTTTGACAATATAATTACAAATAGTATTATATATACCGATATAATAATATGTTTTTTTTTTTAATTTCCGTTATCCATTCTAATGAGCACTAATAGGCCCAGGATTATATTATTTCAAGTAACATTTTACTTTTTATATAATATTTATTGTATGTTTTATTGATATTTATATGGTATGGCCTCCACACTAGCGCTTCCAGATTTCCAGGCGCTACTGCGGGCGCTACTGCGGGGTATGGTCTCCACACTAGCGCTTTCAGGTTTTCGGGCGCTATTGCGGGCGCTATAGTGTGGGCGCCGAATCGCCGATAACGGCGCCTGGTCCGCGCTAGTGTGCGCGCTAGTGTGCGCGCCTGTTCGCGCTACTGTGGGCGCTAGTCACTTGCATAGCGCGCACAACATTGTGGACACCACTGAATATTTTTACTCGGGAAAAGTGTCTTATAAAATTTATATCATTTTTTTTCTTTATCAAAGTATCCAACTAATATATCTTTATGAATTTTTAAACGATGTACGCCTTTTTAGTTTTAGGAACGCGGTGTATTAATTTAGTACAGAGTTTACCTGTGAAAAATGAGATTTGATCAAGTGAGATAGAAATAAATCAAAGTTAATCTACTGAGATCAAAATTTTGGGAATTTTTCTTTCTCAGTTCATTTCATTACATGTGTACGGAGATCTAAGTTTATGTAACATGTGATATCCACATTCATGTAAGTAGATCTCAGTAGATGCAATGAAATCCATGAACGA
Organism: Macrocentrus cingulum; assembly: GCA_002156465.1. Classification (NCBI taxonomy): domain Eukaryota; kingdom Metazoa; phylum Arthropoda; class Insecta; order Hymenoptera; family Braconidae; genus Macrocentrus; species Macrocentrus cingulum. Next base: position 860 of record MVJL01003839.1, read on the forward strand.
TTCAATATTTTAGAATCTACGAGAGAGAAGATCTGGCAAGAACTCTGGTGATCACCAGAGATGTAATAAGATCTCAGTCTGTATTAATAATTTACAATAATAATAGTAATAATAAAACCATTAAAAATCGTGTAATTATTAATGGTTTTTTTAAAGCTCAGTCGGATATTTTACTAACTTCCCTTTCAAAATTTATTCCAAATGTATGCGTCAACTATCATCAGACATACAAATCAAGATGATGGTCGAGCAGACTTAACGTCAAGCAACAGATCAATGAAGTTAAGCACTCGTGAGGAGGTTCCGTACTTGGATGGGTGATCGCGGAGTTCCGAAAGCTATCTCGTAAATTCGATATTCAATTTTTTTTCATCAAGTCGATTATTTTTTACATGACGTAACACGTAAAAAATAATATTTTTAACTAATACTTAGGTTAATGACTAAAATATATAGTTATTACATCCCCACACATCTCTTGAGATCGAATTTGATCTTACCAAAATTTTGATCAGCGTTGATCTCAGGCTTTTCATCTCTTTTGATCAAATTTCATTTTTCATGGGCTGAAAATCTTTATGTTTTAATTTACTGTTGAGATTGTTTCAATTATTATCTTTTCTTGGGGAAAAAACGCGAGGTAGTATTTTATTTTTAATTATAATATGCGTTATTTATGAAAACAGTTCTTTGCAGTATATACACCGAAGAAATTTTCCACCAGACGCGAAGAATTCATTCAGACATCGTCGCGTTTTTTCTCCATAATTATTCTGCATTCTCAGTCGTCGTCTTTCCAGACATTAACAATGAAACCAATCAGAAACTGGTGCAAGCTTGAAAAATTTAATTGCGATTACGAGGGAAAATTCTTGATGAATGCACAAACAAAATGAAATGACATTTCATAAATTGATAAATTCATTTATATTGAAAGTTTCATTGTAAATACTAATAGAAAAAAAAATCATCATATACCGTAAACATACTAAAACAAATATTTAAATTATATTAAAAAAAATTATGGTCAGTTATTATTTGCATTTAACGGCAATAGTTTTTATTTATCCAATTTTTTTTTCCTGTAAATAATAAAATATAACGTCGATAAATTTTCACACTCAAGCTTCTGTTGATGGGCGACGTGATCTCGAAGGCACAGCAAATCCTCAAGGTCTTCTCGAGGCTTTAGCGAATTTTAAAGCTTGCAAATGCTAGTCGTTCCTCTTCCATCTTTCATCTCTCATCGTCAGTCATTTTTTCCCCTCTTTTGTGTTTCTATATTCGTACGACGTTTTATCTCTCTTACTCTTGAACCTACAACATCGTCGGAGGATTACGAAGGAAATATATTCGGTCTTGCGCCACAGGAAATGGTCCTTTATTTTCAGTTTATCAAAGAGCTAGAGCATTGCGAGGCTGAGTAGAGAGTTAGAGAGCATGAAAACAAAAGAGACAAAGGTCAGGAAAAATGAAGAAAAAATAAAAAAACGTCTGAAATAAAAAATGTTTTTCTACTTTCGGCCATCAGCGGCAGTACTTTTTCATCATGTATATATATTTTTGCCGCACCACATGATCACGGCCATATTATTTCTTAATTGTTAAAATTTTTTAAAGAAAATAATAATAATAAATTTTTTTTTTAAAGGGAAATATCTATGTTACGTTAGCCATGAATAATTATTTTCAATTTTCGAGTAAAACCAATTAATTATTAATGATTTCTAAGATGTTTAATGCAGAAAAAAATAATTGGTTAATTTTTTCATAAAATTTCGCAAGAGTAACGCCTTAGACACTTTACGATTTTCTTGATTTTTTTTTTACTTTTAGTGTATTTAATTTTCTGTAAAAACCGTCGAATAAATTTTTATCATGTTTTATTTCAATTTCAAAATATTTTTCAAAATAACAATGTCAAAAAATTAGCTATATCTCAAAAACTAAGAATGATAGAAAAAAATTTTTTTTAACATTTTTTGTTATTAATTCCCAAAAATTTTCAGCGATAACACGGAGAAATGGTCATTTTTTGGTGGATTTTGATGTTTTGACGTGTGTTTCAATTTGATGGTACAACTGTAGGGGGTTGCAAATTATTGGGGGGTGTTTTTTGGATTCTACCCTATAGCTAAAGGGAAATTATCATCGTGTATCAAAATATTTAACACTATATTTCATAATTACTTCCCATAAATTTGAGGTTTGGAGATGTGCGATGGTCTTTAAAACGACGCTAGAGGGTTGTGTATTTTTTTGGGTGTTTTTAGAACTATAAACTAACTGTAGGAAAAATATCGTGGCTAAGCAAAACATTTAATACTGCATTGCATGACTATTTCGCCGAAATAATGCTCTATTTTCCCCTAAATCTTAACCTTGTCTTAGCCCTTAAAATTCGATCGACACATGGACATAAACAAAAGACTTATGCCTATGTTCAACTTGATTTAAAAAAAAAACTAAACAAATGACGTATTAAAAAGGCGCGAAGATTAGAATCATTGAAATATGAATATTATAATTATCAGTTTCATGGGTATTATTTATTGAATCCTTTTAAAAAATACCCTAAACGAAACTACGTGAAATTCATGTAATTATTATGAATGGCTGAGATGCCAACCCCGAACAACGATTTGGCACTTTCTTATATATATAAAAATATAAATTAATATGCCTTTCGCTCAGTGCAGATTCGAAAATACGCTGATCTTATTCATTAATATATGTCAAATATTAATGCATAGTTTCGATGGATGTTATCTATAGTTGGGAAAAGCTTCGTTGATGCACAAATAAGCGAAAAGCCGCCGCCAGGAGTGAAGCCGGAGGTGTATTTCACCATATAGGATGACTATAGAAACACAATGCAAACTCTCGTGCCGACTCGGCTAGAAAGTTGTCTGTACAAACTTTGCGGTACCACATACAACCTCGTCAATGCTACATATATTGCGTTCTACGATGCAGGATACTCGACAAAGTACTCATCTCGATATAATGTAATATATATAATGGCACGTAAGATTGTGTAAATGTATATATATACATTTATGCGCACTCGATTCATGAATATACGTCTGTGTTCATATAGAATTTATACGGATAACTGTATAATATGCTTACACTGAAAAAACACTGCTGTTAATATACCCAACCAACGTAATAGGTCTCAAAAAAATACAATATTCTGCTGTGACAAGGCAACGAATTTCCATAGCTACTGGACGTATAGTTGCAGTAAGTTTCTCGTTTCGCTCTCACAGCTATGCCGTATAGCTGTAGGAGCTAAACAGACTAGGCGACGCGCAATGAGTTTCGATGCACGCAATTAATAAATACGGACATTTGACTAGGGCATTGCATATAATTAAAAACTACTGGGATTTATTTGACGTTAATTTGTTATCAATTATAATTTTTTTTTTCAATATAATCGCGACAATTTTTTCTAACCTTACATTTGATGGGTGACAAAAGAAGCGCCGTATAGGTTTCGCAGCTATACGGATAGCTCCTACAGCTATACGAATTTTCTCCAGCAACTATACAGTCAGATACTACAACTACACGTCGGTCAATATTAAACATTCCGTGAATACAACTGAGTACTATATTCTTCAACTAACAAAATCATAATTCCCTTGTCACAGCCGAAAATACGCTTATACTAACGACACTCTTTTTTCAGTGTAATGAAGCACGCAGATCTACCGCAAGTTGGCGTATGCATATACAAATGGAAATAAAGCAAATTGAAATTTCTATTTTCATAAAAATGTAATATTTTCGTTATATCATTACAAACAGTTTATAATGCATGTACTGAGCATAAATCATATTTTGCATTGCTGTTATATTTACTCAAAAATAGATATATTGCACTTGAAAACAATTTTATTCAAATTTTCAAACAAATGAGCAATCATATACTTATTGCTTAATTTATGACTTGAATTAAAATTGAAATGATTGCACTTGCAAATAATATTAAAAAATTTAATTGCATACTCTGCCAGAGAAAACAAAAAAAGTTTAAATAATTAAAAAATATGTATTTAATTTTGTTCTGTATAAAATGAATAAACGTCTCTTTGTTTCAGAAATTATGCATATTTTTTTTTTTTTCAATGGAACTATGTTAAATATAAAATTAATACGAAGCTTTTGATGTTTCAGATGCTTTTATTGTACGAGCGCTTCCGAAAAAATATGTCACTCATCTCGCACAACGTCAGAGGTATTGTATAGTATAGTATCTCGCAACGCAGTTGCGCAATTAAGTATTTATCAACACCATCATTAAAATAACACTCTTCACTTCACCTCAAAAAAAAAAAAAATAGAATTTTCTTAAAGTGAACAGACAAGCGGTTAGATCAGAAACAATTCCTCATTTTTCTTATCTTCCACAGAACAATTGAAGAATAAATTTAATATCAGTAGAAATTTAATTGAATAAAAACAAATTTATTTAATAATCTTAAATATGTATTATTTTTGCATATAGTAATTGCAAATGATATTCAATATCGATCAAAAATATAACTTCTCTGGAAAAAAGTATGCCAAGCACGATTTCCCTTGAATAAAAAAAACAAACAATAATGTCATTAAAAATTTTTAATGATTTAATGACAAGATTGTTTATTTCTATTAAAGAGAAATCATGCTTGGCGTACTTTTTTTTACAGTGAAGCTGTATTTTTGATTGATTTTATGAATTTGTAGTAGAAATCACGCCATGTTGAAAAAATCACAAATTTCGCTGATTCAATATTTGATAAAAACGCTCTGAAAATAAATTTTTCAGCTTTCAACTGGAAATTTTCTGCTTAAATAAATAATCTCGTTTATTGAAAGAGATATTGAATGATTGTCTAATAAAGCAAAACGGTTTTAGACTTGATTTTCCTCGAGGCAAAATACCTTAGACATTGCCAAGGTTGAAAAATGGTTTTTTTCAACCTCTAAGAGTCAATATACCTCGAAGAAGATGCTTAAAAACCACTCGAAATAAGTGAAAATGACCGGGACATCATCATCGTTGAAAATTGATTCGTTTGACCGCAATAAATTATAAAATTTCGTTTGAAACAAATAAAGATAGAATGTGTCCCATGAAATAAATATCAAACAAATGAAGATCGCATGTGTCTCTATTTTTCTAAATTTTATGAAATTCTGGGGAAACATTGGTTGCTAGGGAAATATCTCGCTTAATAGACGATCGATCGAGGTAATTTTGGATCCATTCGACAGGGAATCGACGATATATATGTGGTATCCACGAACAGTTACATGAAAAATAAATTAATTCCAGCGTTATTTCAAATTACGATTTCATTTGTTCGAAAAACTGTTTTCTTTGCTGTAAAGATACTCGGGAGGTTTCGCGCTTTTGTCAGCAAGACTGTTAACGTCCATGCTTGATGCGACACTTTACCGATTCCCTTGATTAAACATGGTTATTATAATGAAAAAACTGTTTTTAATCTTCAAACATCAAAAATGCATTTTTAAAAAATATTTATCAGTGTTTTTTTTGGTACAGTATATGATCGTGTATGACTGGAGAAATGTGATATTCCATTGATTTTTACTGTGGTTGTTGGGATACACACTGAAAAATTTGATCAACAAAGCGTAAATTATTTGCAATAGCAGAAAAATAGTGCATGCAGAGAGGGCGCCAGAGAATCGCGTTGTCACCCCCAATTCTGTGCTGACATCCCGCAGTTTTTCTCCGCCTTGTACATGCCAAGCTTTTATTTCAGCTTGACGTGTCCCGTTGTTTTCTGGAATACTTTGAAAAACGCATAAAGGTTGACAGCATGCACGAAAGCACCGAGGTGTTTTACAATAAACTCTTGTGACATGCGATAGTGGTCGTTTAATTGGATGTGCCGTAACCCACTATTTGAGTGCAGTTAAAAAATCTTAATAAAATTCATCAGCATTGAAAAATTGTTTTATTATTGTGAAAAAATTTATTCCAATTTTTTGTCACGAGCCGAAGGCGTGTGTCACATTCAAACGCGTCCTCGCGAATAGTTTCCAGTTATCCTGAAGAGTACAAACTCCACGCTGTCAACATTACCGCCCTTGCGCACATGCTACACACCATAATTTTCGTACTATGATTTTTTTTACTCTGGCGCCGTCATTGAGTGGCCTCATTTTTTAACAGCTGACATTAATGCGTAAAAAGTCCGCAGGATCCGCGAAAAAATAGGGCACTTTACCTACTAGTGAAAAAAAGACTCACTTTAGACATGGATGTCAGCAGTGATAAAATCTGTCATTTTATGATGCAACTGTTATTAGAAAAATTAATAAATCATATATCATTTATAGAATGTAACTGTCATTTCTCGCAATTCGAGTCTTTTTTAATTGTCGTCGCGTTTGATTGAAAATTTGGATGAAATTTGTTGTTAAAGGTTAAAAAAATAGTAAAATTTACAAATTAAAATTGTTAATCCAATGAAGTTATTTTTACTATTTTTTTGGGTTAAGTCCTTTTGGAATTATCGAAAATAGTAAAAAAAATAGTAAGTAGCTATATTTTTTTTCGGTGCAGTAACTGTATAACTATTTTTTAAATTTTTGTTTTTTTTAGCGAGCTTTTAATCCATTTTGAAACTTGTAGAGTCAAAAAAATTATTATTTTGAGTACTCCATTTTGCCCCACATTTTATTAATTAATTTTTTTTTACGTATACTTTAGATAATTTAATTTAGATTCTAATTTTGGAATTTAGGCAGGTATAACGACAGTTTCTGAAAATTTTATTGAATTTGAGATTTATGGATTTAATAGAGAGATCGCTTGTGTGATCATAATTCAGAACGAATAACTAACGTGTCCTGCAAGAGAGGCTTCAGTTTGTCCACCTACTTTACCTCCTGCTCATTCATCTAGTCGACGTGAAAGAGAACGAGAATTGAGATTCCATACCGAGTACGCGAAGAACCAAAAGTATGATTTAGAATCAGGGTAGAAAACGAATGAAATGACAGAAAAAAAACGAACATTCTTTGAGATGAGAACGCTTGTGGTCGGCCAAGCGCTGCTTCGCTGAGAAAAGTTTTGTCGGGAAAGCCCCTCGAGGCGGAGTTGAATAAAAAGAATAATGCTCTACATTCCTAAATTTTAGAATTTCTTAGAATATTTTATCGTTTGCTCTTCAAATTATCCCTTAAAACTCTAATAAATCCACTGAATTTATGACTATAATGGAGCGACATTCCCAGATTGATTGATTGATGAAACAATGAAAAAAAATTTATACTTTTCCTATAATTTATTTATTCTATCGCTTATTTTCAACTTTTTTATATATTTCAAATTTACTTGGCCATTTGTATGCGTTGCAAATTCATTAAAAATTCAATTTTGACATGTACTAAATTTTTTTCATCTTCATTATGCTTCCTTTAGATAAATTCATGATAAATTATTTCGATATTAATTATTGATTTTCTTTCCTAATGAGAAAACACAAAAAAAAATGAATTCCCAGGCTTGAATTTGCGGTGCGGAGAACGGGCGCCACAAAAATATCCTCGGAATAATTAAATAAAGTCTGAATTCATAATAAATTTTTTTTATTATTTACTATATTAATATTCAGAAGCGTCTATGGAATATTATGGGAATATATGGTTGTATATAGGTGCCTGTGGCGGACGCGTGACAGATACTCAACATCCTGAATACAAATAGAACTGATACGTATACAAGACAGTGATGCAGCACTATGATCTAGTGAGCAGTCACGAACTATATCCATTGGATTTGTTTCTGTTGTGGAACTGTAAAACCCCCGGTATTACTCTCAAACTCAACACGCTGTCCGTTCAGTCATTCCCTACTGCACGTGCTTGGAAACAATATTTATATTCAGGTAAAAGAATTTTTTAAATTTCCTCTCCGACTTAAACACTGATTTTATCTACTAAATTACTAGAAACTTTATTTTCTGCATATTTTAAATTCGATTGCAACAGTTTTGTTGTAATTTAATTAATCAAAATTACAGCTTCGCTGTAAAAAAAAAAACGCCAAGCACGATTTCATTCCATTAGAAACCTTCAATGTTTTAATGAAATAATTGTTTTTTTCTATTCAAAGAGAAATCATGCTTTGAGTACTTTTTTTACAGAAAAGCTGTATTTTTGATTGATTTGATGAATTTGTAGTAGAAATCATGCCATCTTGAAAAAATCACAAATTTCGCTGATTCAATATTTGAAAAAAAAAACGCTCTGAAAATAAATTTTTCAGCTTTCAACTGGAAATTTTCTGCCTAAATAAATAATCTCGTTTATTGAAAAAGATATTGAATGATTGTCTAATAAAGCAAAACGGTTTTAGACTTGATTTTCCTCGAGGCAAAATACCTGAGACATTGCCAAGGTTGAAAAATGGTTTTTTTCAACATCTAAGAGTCAATATACCTCGAAGAAGATGCTTAAAAACCACTCGAAATAAGTGAAAATGACCGGGACATCATCATCGTCGAAAGTTGATTCGTTTGACCGCAATAAATTATAAAATTTCGTTTGAAACAAATAAAGATAGAATGTGTCCCATGAAATAAATATCAAACAAATGAAGATCGCATGTGTCTCTATTTTTCTAAATTTTATGAAATTCTGGGGAAACATTTGTTGCTAGGGAAATATCTCGCTTAATAGACGATCGATCGAGGTAATTTTGGATCCATTCAACAGGGAATCGACGATATATATGTGGTATCCACGAATAGTTACATGAAAAATAAATTAATTCCAGCGTTATTTCAAATTACGATTTCATTTGTTCGAAAAACTGTTTTCTTTGCTGTAAAAATACTCGGGAGGTCTCGCGCTTTTATCAGCATGACTGTTGACATCCGTGCTTGACGCGAATTAATCGTTAAAATAACATAAAAAATGTTACTCAAATTTTTGCAACATCAATTTTAACATCGTAAGTTTGTATCACTCATGTGTAGAAATTTTCTACATGCAAAATATATTAAATTTCCGTTGATTCTAAAACTGAAATAAAACCTTTATTTACTACATCAACAATGTTATCAAATTTTTTATATCCTTCATGAGTTTATATGGACCAGTGTCTTTGAAATTGATAAATCCATAAAACTGCTTCTCTCTATTCAGATATTTCATCCCAAAAATTTTTACATCCTAAATTAAATATTCTATTTTCATTCTGTATTTAATTTATTAATATAATCTATTCATTGTCTAATATATTACTCTTATATTATTTGAAGCATAAATTCTTAGGAAAAATTTTTTATGCAAGATGCACTTTTCATAAAACATTATGTTCCATGCATTGATATTTGCAATGGAAGTAGAATAATGAACCATGACAGTCAAATGACACTCTCTGATGGACACTCGGTGCTCCTGTGTGGACGACTCGTGCGCCATCAGCGGAGATCAATCGCAAACAAATGGAGGGATGCGTCATACGTATGTCATTTGTAATCTGTCAGTGGTAGATACAGAATAATCTATCAGATCGTTGCCTATCCTTCACTCAACCATATGGAGTAGTCATAGATTTACAGGGCATATTTTGCCCCTTGATTAAAACGCACATCCGCTATATTGTATAATACCTCTAGACCGTATATTGTATATATGTATACAATACAGAAAAGTGACTTTCTCCAACGCTCATTTACAATTTAACTTCCATTTCGTTGTGAAATGTCCTTCAGCTAATACTCTTGAGTAATTGCAATATATACCTCTAGTTGAATTATTGTGTCTTGAATCCAAGTCCAAGACGGATTTAGTGGTTGTCCAGTAATAAATAAGGTTTATTTTAAGGGTTTTTAAAATAATCTATCTAGTTGAAACAAATGGTTTTGTTTATAAAACAATTATTTACATTCAGTGTTATTTTTTAATCGGTTTTGTTGATTATAAATCTATCAATATATCTGTTTCTTTGTTTTAATTTTAGTACGTTCTTAAGAACTTAAAATAAAAGTAAAAAAAATTTTATGATGCGTTTACTATCACAAAAAAATAGTAATTGAAAGTGGAGTTATTATTTAAAAAAACTAAAATGTAAAAAAATGCATAGAGGTGAAAAATGTTTAATTTAAACGCGGTTTAATTTACAGAAAGTAAATGATCCTATTCTAAAAAAGAGAGGTGACACAAAAGATCGAATTGCGACTTAAAGATGACTTCAGAGTGAAGGCACGGTATTCATTGGCTGGTAAAAAGCACGTGATTAAAAAATGGCCACATAATTTTCGGACGCAGAAAGCGCACGCATAACGTACGCCCTGACACTAGTATTTTAAAAAATAGAAAATAATAAGTAAGCATTAACCGTTCTAGTACACACTGAGTCATCTGGGCCCATACGCTGAGGGAGTGGAAAGCTGAAGCTGAAAAGTTCAGCAGAATAGGCGGTAATAGTGTAAATCGGTCTCAACATGTACAAAATAGGGCGAATTTTTAAATTCGTGTGAGTTTCGGTGCTCAAAAGGCCGAAGCCCACTAAATTATAGAGATTTCGATCTAACATTCGGCGGCTGCATCAAGTTAATTAAATAAAAACTTTTTCAAATAATTTGAAAATCTAGTGTTAAATGTTTTGCTTGGCGATATAATTGATTTCATAGTTGCACTAGAGTCTAAAAAGCCCCAAATAAAATTTTTCAACTCCCTAGCGTCATTTTAAAGACCATTACACAACCCCAAACCTCAAATTTATGGCAAATAATAATGAAATATATTGTTAAAAGCTCTGCCCTGCGATGATATTTTTTTTACAGTTACTCTAGAGTCCCTAAAACACCCGAAAAAATCAGCAACCCCCTGGTGCCGTTTTAAAAACCATTGCACACCCCTAAATCTCAAATTTATGGGAAATAATTACAAAATATAGTATTAAATGTTTTGCTTCGCGAAAAAAATTTTTTTCACAGTAAATAATATTGTAAGGAATAGAAAAAAAAAAAGGTGTGCACTCGAAGGCTTAAAATCACAAATTTTGAGGCATGCCAAAACATAAAAAAATTAATTAAAAAAAAAAAAAAAAAAAACAAAACAAATTATCAAGTGGCAATTTCGTCTCGTTTTTTCGTAATTGTAAAAAAGCCCATTATTTTTTTTACAATTGCATTTGAAAAAGTTTCAACAGAAATTTCATTGGATATTTATTGAAACAAATTACAGTATAGTGATTTTTATTAAAAAAACAAAAAGAAAAATGGGAAAAATCTTTGGATTACAATTCCGTTAAATATTCTTATATAGAGCTTATATCTAACACTTTCGCTAAAGCGTGCTCCAGTTATCTTCCTATCAGTGAAGACTCTTTTCAACGCTGCAGCGTAGCATCTCGAATCTACTTTGAAAACTCAATGTTTCCTCTTTAAGCACTCGAAGCTCTTCAAAACCGCAATCTTTTGCGCAAGTTCTTTTGGCTGAAATATATACCAAAGTCTCAATAGTTTGTTTGTACTTTGAATATATCATTTAGTTTTTTATACAAAATAGAGTGCATTTTTTTATTACAAGTAAACTGGATTTTTGTATATACTATTTGTAGCTTGGTTTTCTGTTTAATTGATCGAAACATTAATCTCGAACACAGTGAATTTTTAATCGCATGTATTAACTGTGCTGAAGACACAGTACAAGTCGTAGCTAACACCTTGTGGTGCAATGCATACATATTTCATCGCTGGGTAAGATGCTGGCAGGCCCAAGCTAAGTTTCCTCACGAAACGCGCCATAAGCTGCTTATAATTATATTCGCGATGTAACATCCGCAGTGTTGACATTGTTTATGATCTGAGTAATATATATTTCAGTGAATGGAGCAGTAATCTGCGGTTGGCCGTGTTTACCAGAGAAAATTGATTTTCATATGAAATTCAAATAACACATTTATATAGTTTATCAATTGATATAACGATTGAATTTTTATATTAAAATTCTATTCATTCTTACTGAACAGTCTCAAAACCAACCAAAAAAATTTACAACCCCCTAGCATCGTTTGAAGATCATTGGCCTCCGTCTAAACCTCAAATTCATGGGAAATAATTATGAAATAAAGCGATAAATATTAATGCTTAGCGATAAAGTTTTTTTTTTTCAAGTTGCTTGACATTCTCAACACCCTCAAAAAAATTGGCAACCCCCTGGAGTTGTCTTAAAGAATATTGCACACCCTTTAAACCCAAAATTAATAGGAAATGAATTTGTAATGTCATGTAATATATAGTGTTAAATGCTTTTCCGCGCGATTAATATTTTTTATAGCTACTTGAGAGTCTAAAAAACATCTCAAAAAATCAGCATCACTCTGGCGTTGTTTCGAACTATCAGTTACAAAAAAACTTTGTAAAATAAGTAGCTCGCTCAGCAAAGTGGCACATGCTTGTAATTAATATCAAAAATCATCTAAATTTACAATATTTATAAACATTCTATAAAATACAATATTTAATTCATTGATGTACACATACAAAAATCTATAAATAAAGTAATTCTATTTTTGTATATAACATTTATGATCGTGAAAATGCACTCTTTTGTTGCGGAAATTGAAAATCGCGCTATTATATTTATGTGTGCTTAGCTCTCAGCACCCTGGTGATGCTTTATAACTCTCAACATCAATTTTTTTCCGGCCAACAATGAGTTCGTTTGAATAATTTTTCGACAGAATGTATATATAATAATAATTTTACAATATGCGCCATAGTGAAAAGATTGAAAAGCATGAATTTAAAATCAATTTTTGCAATTAAACTGTTTGTTATTATTGTCAAAAATATTTTAATTATCATATGGTAAACTATGTATTCATAAATATTTTTGCTCGATCGATGAGAAATAAAAATACACTTCTCTAAGAAATTTTTTTACTTCCTGTTTGTGATCCCTGTACACCGAAACTTCAAAGTTTTCTATAAGGTCGATAAGAAGCAACTATTGAACTAACATGCCGCAATGCATCACGAATAAAGTAAAAAACTTTTAAAATACTCTATATATAGACTTTTCGAGCAAAGTACCTTTTAATATCATGAGCCAAATTATTCGTCATGTTTATACATCACGAATTCGACTTCAATGTGCTAAGAAAAGTCATGAAAATAGCATAGAATTTTTTTTTATATAGATAGGATTTATATAGGTAATTTCGGATTTTTCGAAATAGAGAAGAACACTAGGTCAGTCCAAGAGTAAAAAAATGCCTAATAAATATGCTAGATATTTTTTTCTTCAACAGCGGAGCGAAACTACTCGTTTTCGCTCCGCATGGGAGGAGCGAAAACGGACGATTCCAGGTCCGGGAAAAAAATAATGAAAATCGCACCTTCTCTATATTTGAAATCTCTTATTTGAAAGTTTTTTCGGTTTTTTTTTTCAAACTGGGGGTGAAAGGGTCATTTAATCATTTATATAACATATGCAGTCGAAGAATTCAAGATGTTAAATTTTCAATTGAACAAAAGACTAAAAGAGCTATAAATAATTATTTAAGGGCAGTGATTATAAAAAAATTGTAGGGGATGTCCTTTCTAACATTTTCGCGTATTATTTATTTAAAAATCTTAATTGGAATACGCCATTTATCGCTACATCAATAACAAAAAATATTTTTTAACCGTAAAGCTCCGCGAAAAACTCGCTTTCGCTCCTCCGTCGAAGAAAATAGTATGTGTACCTCGAGAAAAAACTGGCGATTAGCGCCTTGAATAAATTGAGCGCCTCAATTTATTCGCGGCGCGGAATCGCCAGTTTTCGCTCCCGGTGCACAATGTACTATTTTTCACTTTATAGTAATGTAAGCTTTACATTTTCGTATAAAGCAAATTTTACTTTACGATAGAGTAGATTTTACATAATACTCAGTAGAGAAAATTTACTCTTTCTTGTATTTTCAGTTTATATTCCACTTATACTAAATTATCGACACAGTGAAATAAACATACGTGCTCTTTTGCAATGACGTGATATTATGAAAAATATTTTCTAAAACGGTGCACACGTCATCTTGAATCTACAGCCCGGTTAGATGCGGAAACGATAGCAGAACTGGCAGTTTCGATTCATGAAACGAGCGATGAGGGTCGTCACTGCAGAATTCTCTGATCTGTCTAGTGACCTGTATGGTGCTACCATATCTATCGTAACTCTCGACTGTGCGCCATCTCGTCTCTGCTATTGTACTCCGAGCGAAGCCACAATTATCAGTCTGCGGAACCGCGTACAAGGGCAGCTGATGGTTACGGCTGATTGTATGAATTGTCATGCAGATCCTCACACATTTGTGTCGCTTAGTTCCTGGCCTTTCCTTACCTGCTATCCGTCTTTCACTCGAACTTTGTCTCTATCTATACAGTTGACGTCGTAATACCGATCTCTATACTCTTAAAATTCTTGAACCACGTACAGCATATTGAATTACACGCTTTTATGCTTTTCAAACAGCTCCTTGCCTTTTTATTCTTCATTCAGCTTGCAAGAGTTGATATATACCTCTGCTTCTTTGGATATCAATCTCTGTAGACAATGTAGCTTCTAGGTCATTAATTTTTTTCCTATATCAAACTTTTGCTGTCGTACAAAACCATCAATTTTCCTGTATAGTTTGACCGCAAATGGCATAGAGGAGTTTCACAAAGTATTTTGAGCAGCTTCAAATATCTGCGTCGAGAGATTTTGTGGGGAATGCATTCCTCGAGTTGGCGCGAGACGAAACACGCGCGTATCGTTCTCTCTGCAGAAAGTCAGAAGAGGCACTTTCCTGGGCTTTACGACGTGGAAGAGATAGCATTGCAATGCAGGCGTGTAGGGCGTTTCTCTTGTGAGATGAACATTTTGCCGAATTAAAACTTCAAGGCAATGAAAAGTTGAGAGTAAATGTTTTTAGAAAAATAAAAGAAAAAAAAAAAAAACAAATTTTTCTAATATAAAAAATTGAAGCTTTTTAAAAATTTGATTGATAGAATTTAAAGAAATTATGGAAGATTTTTATAAAATGAAAAAGTCATGTGAAATATTTTTATAGTGATAGGTGTATTTTTAATGAGTTTAAATGTGATGTATATATTTGCAATTTGGTTAGAAATAAACGGGAACCTCGCTAGGCTAAAAATATCTTCAGCACTCACTCTCTCGCCCTCCTCGTTATACGTACGACGACGATTCCTATTTTCGCTGGAAGATTTTCGACGACTGAAGCGTCGCACTAGTCCATAGAGTACAGTCTGAATGTATAAGAAAATGTTGGAATCTGCTTGCCAACGATTGCGTCCCATTTTTATGGAATTTTTTTTTTATTGCGCCACCCACGACGATTTAAAAATGTGGGAATTTTTATTTTAACTTTGGAATTCCGTAATTTTTTTGTTTTAATCGGAAGACAGATTTAATGGAATGATTTACTTTGTTTTTTTTTTTCCAGCTACTTTTGAGTCACTTAATATCCAATTTTTTATTCCGACTATTCTAATATTTTTTTTTTGCAGTTGAAATATTTATGCTTCATTTTTTATATCAATGATTCGAAATAAAATTTTTATTTATATTTAAATTGTATTGGTAGTTTTATATGTAAGATGTTACTATAAAACATTCTGAGCATGATAATTTTTTTTGGTAGTAGGTATTATAGCGAATTTTCTGATATTACAAAAATTATATATTTTTCTTCTTAATTAAACCATTATTAACAGTTTTGACGGATGATTTATAATTTAGTTTTAATATTGGAGTTTTGTATGGGAATGTCGTGGAAATAATGCTCTCGAAATTCGGAATTAGCTGTTTTCATGTTTTTTTTTTTGTTGTTTTAGTCAGTACAAAATAAAAAGCTGCAGAAAAAATTAATATTAGCTGATAAATCAGTCATCTTGAGGGCTAATTCAAATGTGGATTTAGGAAAATGCTGATTTTTCAGCAATGTTTTAAAAGACCGATTCAATCAGCAAAGAAAAAAATAGAAATTCTGATTCTGAATTTTGATTACATCAAAATCTAAAATTCTATACAGTTCTATTTTGTTTTTATTCCATTAGAATCATTGTTATTATAAGTATATTTTATATTTAAGTTAAAAAATTCGTCTTAATTTTTTTAATTTAATTATAATCGATGATTTATTTTCATTGTTTACGACCTGAAATTTTTTTTAAGCATAGACTCGATTCCAGCAGCAGTTCTTTATACATACACTTAAATTTGATCATAATCTGTTTTTATTTATCACCAAAAGGTTGTTTGGTATTTTAAACTACCGCACAAGCCTATTGAAAATGAAATATTAATTTGCTTTCTTTCAGACACAATTAATTAAACAAACAAAAAATATATGAAAAAAAAAAAAAAAATGCGAGCGTCTACTTCTCAGTCTTTTACAGCGCTTTTTGCGGTCATCTCAAGAACAACTTGTAAAGTACGACCTCGACTAGAGGCCATTATTGGTTATTCAGATTACTTTTTCAATGGATAATTCTAATTTTCATTTTTTCGTAATTAAAAAAAAAAATTAAAACGTTGAAAAGTCTCTGCCATAGTATTTTCTGAATTATTAACGAAAATTACGGCAATATACAGACAATTTACTTTAAAAATTGAAATTTTCATCGAGATATTGAAATAATTATGCATTGCGAGTTATGTTTTTTTTTTTTTGAAATTTTTCCGATTACACTTAAGGTTTATTTAACTGTTTTATCTCATAACTCAGGAATGAAAGACAAGCAGAGGAATAAACGTAATTTTATATATGTAATACAGCTATGTAGTAGAGATAATTAGTTTTGAAACAATTGATTTGCCCGGAGAAATTGGCTCAGAGTTATTAGGACTGAAAGCACGGATTGGCCGGCATTCACTGCCTGCTGGAAGACCGAACAGTAAAAGCTATTAAACTCGTCCACCTTCGACTGAATTTTACTGAAAGGTTTCAATACAACTCACGCCGGAAACGTTCGATCCTAATAGCCATTACGATCGCGTCAGTTGTTGTTACAAACTCCTGATCTAAATTCAACCAGTCGGAAACCACTCCAAAGGCATTTTCAACGCGTCAATTATTTTAGCAAGAGAAATGCAGCGATGTTAAAAACTCATTCACGTTAATGCGGCATTTCATGAATACATCCAGTTTTCAATATAAAAATTTTTAACTTCAAACTTTATCGAACTGAAATTTTTTTAATTTTTCAATCGAGTTAATTGACATTCGAGGGTTAATTGGAAAAAGAAATATATCAAATATATACGTACGTGATTATAAACAAAAATTTTACATAAAATATTCGATTTTAAAAAATCGAGCATCAATTAATGACCACTGGCCCTTGAATTGACAAAATAAAAAAAATACGGTTCTTTTAGATAATCAAAAAAATACTATTTGATTGCAAATTTTGTGCGGAAGACGCGTGTATCATTGTCCAGATGAGTGGATAGTTGTAAGAATCGGAAATTAATTATTAAGTACGTGTACTAGCCGAAATCGGTGATTAACTGGAACATGTGCATTACAAACGACGTTTCACCAGTTGATGACCAGCTCAAGTTCACCTAACCTTAAACACTCGTTTATAATTGAGTAAAAACAAACAAAATTCACTCTATATTATTCCTATAAAGTGACTCTTTTGGTTAATTATCGATTAGTTTAAATAATTTCTTCAGATTTTTATGTTATTGCTATATTTTAATTGTTAAAAAAAATGATGTAAATAGCAATCATTTTACGCCAAATTTCCCTTAACCGGTCATCAATTATTGTACATTTACCCCTATTCAATTATTTATTTAAAAGTTTAATCAAAAAAATTTAAGGAATTCTAAAAAGTTAAAAATTGAAGATTCAGAAAATCTAAAAACGTAAAGAATTTATCTGAAAGCAGAGGCACAAAACGATTTCTCTTTATTCCGCATTCTTTTTTTTTTTCTCCTTTAATACTTTGACATCCCTAAATTCCAAGCGAATTTGCGCTTGATTAACATCCAAGGGGAATTTACTTTGTTCGAAAGTTAGAGCATTTTAAGAACGACAAAACGAAATGAAAAAAAAATATCCAACATATCATCAGGGTTCGTTCTCTCTCTGTCACTTTTATTTTTTCCTCATTTAAAATCAATCAACAAAACAAAAAATTGCCAATTAATATACATAAGCATGCCTATAGATCAATTTAAATCCACAATTTGATTAATTTGACTAGCAGGTTCTATTTTTACATGCAAATATCATTAAATTGATACTCAGTCTATTTTGCGTTGTATTTTTTTTCGCTTGCAGATTAAATTTCAGCAGGAATAGAATCACATCATCAAACAGAAAATTTGATGCGACGCAGTGTCGCCTAGCACTCGCCCGCTTGAGCTACGTTCGACTGTATGTATTGACGGCTACCATAGGCAACCAAACGAACATGGGATAGCGATTCAATTTCATGGTAGGCATTACGCTCACAGGCGACGTGTTTCAGGATTAGCGCGAGTAATCCGCATGATCGTGTGGTCATTCGATCGTCGCGTCTCGTTGACGGTTAACGGTTACTCGTCGAGACTATACGCGCGTACAGGATATGTATGTTGGTGCTTTTATGCTCCGACGCTACCGGCCTACAATGCACTCTAGATGCCGCAAACACAATACACATATCACCTCAGAGTCCTACCAACTCTGCTGCAGCTTCTCTGCAGACAATAAAATCTTTTCCAAGTGCGTTTATGGCATCATTTACGACCTGATTTTGTCAAAACTGTCGTCGTAAACTTCCCTCACTTTGTACAGCGTTGTCATATTTATTATTCAACTCTTCTACTAGGTGCAAGTAGCTATAATTAAAACATATCAGATGTTTATCCTGGTAATACATGTTAAAATAGTATTTATTGCGTGACAAGTACACAAAAGCGACGAGTTTAAGAGTTGTAGAGGAGACTAGACTCAATTGAAAAACTAAAATTCTTAGAATTTATTGTGTTCGAAGTAGTAATCCTTAAGCCATCTTTTTTGGCGCAATATTTTTCAACACTATATCCACCCATGAAAATTTATAAAAATTAAAATGCAATTATCGGTTACATTTTTATCAATAAAAAAACTTTTGGCTTGTTCTCTGTTCAAATTGACACCCAGCAGGGAAATTTGCAATAAGAGTGTTCTTATTTTCAATAAATTATTCCTTTTTATTCGTAAGCACTTATTTATTAATGGAAAACATTTATTATTGCATTAATAAACGGAAAATTTGAATTTTTGTGAATTTTGAATACAGGGGATATTTTTTTTTTTTTTTTTTACAGCAATACGAAGATTTATGATTTTTTAAATAATTTTCAGAGCATATTATAAATAAATGTTTTTGAGACCATTTTAACGACATTTTCAAACGCTGTTACAATTGACAACACAGGAAATATAGACACATTTATATGTTCTTAAGGATAATGTTTATTTATTTAACTCATAATTTTTGTAGTTATTTCGTAAAGCTCATAAACTATTATTTAAGGTAGTATATTGTCCAAATTCATACGTAATAAATAATACGTGTAAAATCAGAAAAAAAAAAGCATTGCCTGTTATTTTCGACACCGTAATAAACAGTAAATATTTTATTCTGACTGTTCTATATTAGTTATTACAAAAAAATTTGTGTTGACGCATTGTTATGTGTTATTCCTTACATGAATATTTATCAAAATTTGGTTTGTTATTATTTACTGATTTTTAAATGTCACTGTTTCAACTGGTACTGTGTTTCAATTGCGTCTAGTCTCCTCTGTACACGAGCCAAATAAAGGCGATTGTCACAATCAAATGAGTCCTGGCGAGTGTAGTCGCCTGAAGAGTACAAACTTCATGCTGACAATATTGCCGCCATTATGCACATGCCACACACCATATTTTTTGCAACAAATGTCAACAATCCTCGATTTTTCGATCGTGTAATTTTTCCGTGCAAATAAAAAAATCTGTTTTTCTTTTCTTGAAAAACAGAAATTTGCCTTATATATTGCTATCTATTTTGATATCGTAAATGTAGCTTTAATAAATGAGCATTTAATATGTTTAGAAACTGCTGAGCATCTGTGATAACCGATCAGATCATTCTTGATGGACTTGGATTCGATGCGTTGACAGATTTTAAGCCTCAAAAAATTGAATTACCCTATAGAAACTCTCTATAAATAATATAAGATGTATAAAAATATCTGAAAATTCTTCATAGATAATTTAATAATCAACGTAAAATTTTGTGTTGAATTATACAAAATATTTAAAAAAAAAATTATATCTCCATTTCTCAAGTCATGAAACGAATTAAAATTTCAATATATTTTTTATTATTAATCGACTATCTAAAATAATTATAAAAAAAGTTGCTGGTAGAATTTTTTTGTTTGCACTTTAAATTGCAAAAAGAAAATGATTTTTTCACAATCTCTTAAAATAATTCACTTTTTTCAGTCTTATCAGGTTCAAAATTTGTAAAAATGACATTTACATGTTTGTATTTCAAAGCTTGCATTTCCGTAGTGCAAAAAAAAAATATTCGTCGGATCGGAGCTTTATTTTTCAATGTTTAGTGATAAAATCTCCTTTGAATTCAACTGTCGATAAGTCGAATGGTTTTTTTTTATTCAATTTTGAATTTACATGTTTTTTAAAGGTTGACATGAAGTTTTTGTTGTAATATTCAGTTGCAAGTGGTTGAGTTATTAGTATTTATGAATGAACCAATATTCCATACATTCTTACCTTTGTTCATTGAGTCTGGAGCTCCATCACCGCTGGCGAGTAGTCGGCGCGTCAGCATCAGCAAACTCGTCAGAAACACAAACCGCAACGTGAGGTGCATCATGAATTACTTTTGCACTCTTATTCCCTCAGCCTTTTGTTCAAACATGTACACAGAGCACCTATCGACACGGCAGTAACAACCGCAACAACATGCTGAAAGCTCGCACGCCCAGCTTCCAACTCGTTCAACAACAAACACATTGAAACACTCATATTCCAACTTGATACTTCAGTATTTACATTTTACTTAAAAAAATTCCACGTTACACAATTGCATCTAAACAATTTAATTTACCACTCGTGTTTTTTTCCTTCGTTAAAATTATTTGATAAATATCCATGATTTCTTTTCACAAAATTTCCATGTTTTTAATTGTTAGTTAAAGAGTTTTACACAGAAAAAATTGTCACCAGATTTTTTTCTAATGAATAAAAAATCTTCACATGTCAGAATATTCCATTTAGAAACGGAAGGGATTTTTTTTTCTTATATACACGTTGGTTTAATTTCTTTTTTCTTGAATCTCCGTCGTTGCTGAATAATTTCGTGGCAGATGAGACACTATACGTGTATATCCAACTAGTCTCACTTCGCGGGCGGTCTTTTGGTAGGTCAAGTGATTGCGACTACGAGCCCGACAGTTCGTCACTGTTTAGTTTTTTCTCGTATTTTTTTTTTTGGTATCCTTCTCACAAACGTCTTCTGAGACAAAAAGCCAACTTGAAGGACGTGAACTTTATCAAGCCTGGTAAAATTTTTTTTTTCCACTCCACTCTGCCAGTAATGTCTAATTTGTGCAGGTATCAGTACACATTTCGCGTCAATTTAAACTTTTTTGCGACGAATCACAGAATATACACAAACACAGCAGTGCTTAACTTGTCTAATATATTCTCGTGCCAATTAGTCTCGGCAACAGTCAAGCTTACGCAGTTTGAATCATTAACTATGAAAACTTGCTTCATATATTTACAATTATTAGATGCAACACTTGGTAAATAAAATCAACACACAAAAAAAAAATTTTTTCCAATATTTACACTAAATTCCATGAAAAATCCACATAATTTTTGTAATAAAAAGTCATAAAATCAATCAAATAAAAATAAATTTTGATTGAAAAATATTCGAATATTTTTTTAATCAGTGAAAAAAATTTTTTTAGTATCTATAAATTCACTAAAAAATTTTAAATTTAAGAAAATAACTACTGGAATGTTATAGAGGTAATTTTACTAGATAGTTATTAAAGTTTTTGCGAATAAAAAATTTTAAATGCTCGAAATCGGATGTTGAAATAATTGCCAGATAAAGCACAAAGGAGCACACGTTGCACGCGATCAACGACCGCCACAGAACTAAAACCAAAACTGAAGACACGCGTGCAGTCAGTCCCCTCTTGGTCGAAACCTCGTGCCGCGTCAGACGCACAAATACACACGGCATAAGTTTATCCGTGTGATAGTTCACGCTCTGTCATACATCTGTGTCTGGAAGAGACTTTCACACATTTACAAACACGCATATATACTGTCAGAGGCATATATGTACACAAATCTTCACACTGATTCAAAGGCAAATGTGTGTACTTGAAGGGTGTAGGCCTATAAGCAAGGCAAAAGGGAGAATTTGAGCGGCTCTTATTACTTGCAAATAACTTGAAAACTAAATAACATATCAAATATCAAGTGTTTGTTATTTTTATAAACCTAAAATATCTCCAACTATACTAAAAAATTTTTGGAGAAATTTGAAAAATTTGTTGCTTTTTTAACTAATGGTTTTAACTAATGGCGAGTTTTTATTTTTTTTTTCTGGTATGGCCCTATCTTTAGTTATTAACCATATAAAATTTTTTTACAGATATTTTTATAAATCAACGATATGTATTAAATTTCATGATTTAAATATTCATTCGAACTTGAATAATTTTTTTTATTCAGTATCTTTTTTATTATTAATCAAGGAAAAAAAAAAAAAAGTTAAAAACGATAGATTTTTTTGCAATTATTATTATAAATTCTTTGTTTATCAAAAATCATCATACTCATTCATGCACAAGCGATAAATTCCTTGAAAAATTTCACCGATCGATTAAAGGTATAATTTGGAATTGATGTACAAATTTTTATCGATTTATCGATTTTTAATTTGTTGACTCTCACGGCTGCAGGACAATCCTAAATGAATTTTGATTTTTCCAGGATTTTCGTGAGGATTTATAGCATAAACCACATTTTTTTGAGACAACTGCAAAAAATTTTTTGTCATCGACTTATTTACAAATATTTTTTTATAAAAATTTGGGAAAATTTCATGAAAGCTCATTGAGCATCGTGATGGAAAAAATTTTTTAAAAACACCTCTTACCCCTCTGCCGCACCTTAAAACTTTTATTAAAAAAAGTAAATTTTTTAAAAAATTAGAAATCTTTTTATATAAAATTAAAAAATTTTTTGGAAAGACATTGGAAAAAAAAAATTTGGCATGTGAGAATTGGATGTAGCATCGAGTTGGCAAGATATTTCTCTAAGGGGGGAAATGACACAGCAGTACCCTATTTTTTGCTGTGGTTTTTCTTCCATGTGCGTTTGTTGACCGTGTGGTTACGAGTGGTGCATTGATACATGCGTCACGCTCGAGAATATAGGCATAAAACAGTGGGACGTAGAGGTGTGGAGTAGGTTTAGTAAGAGGGAGCGA
Organism: Macrocentrus cingulum; assembly: GCA_002156465.1. Classification (NCBI taxonomy): domain Eukaryota; kingdom Metazoa; phylum Arthropoda; class Insecta; order Hymenoptera; family Braconidae; genus Macrocentrus; species Macrocentrus cingulum. The sequence goes on from MVJL01003839.1 coordinate 24,409, forward strand.
AGATGAGAAAAAGCGGGGCACCCTTTTCTGCAAGCTCAGTGGGTCGGAAGGGCGAAATGGAGAGCCGGAGACAAAGAGCGACGAATTTCTGGCGTATCACTGCGCGCGGGTGTTGTGCAAGAGGGTTCGAAGACAAACGTTTGCGTCGCTTCACAAACGAGATGGGGCACTGGGGAGAAGCGAGACGGTTAGATGAGTGGCTGTGCACCGAGGACGGGGACAGAGTGTTTTGCTGGATTTTGCTTCAAGTGACGGCGGCTAAACGTCAGTTGGATATGCCTCCTCGTCGTCGTGCAGCTATTAGGAGAGGGTGCGTTTCTCCCGTTCGAACGGATTTACGGCGAGCCAATGACCATGAACTCGAACAAATTTCGTACGCCCTATTGCCGGATAAACTTTAAGTTGTTCACTTCCGCGTAGTGAGCGCAGTGAAAGCTCATACACGCATGCGTGTATAAATAATCCAATCTATTTTGAGGTCGAGTCAAGTCTCTGGTCGTGTCACGAGCACCTAAAACAGGTGTAGTCAGAATAGAAATTAAAGGAATAATTGAAACTGTTAGTTGTGATGTATCAATAAAGCAATTTCATTAAGTTTTACGTAATAAACGTTTATTTTACATACGTTTAAAATATTTTCTTTTATAAATTATTCTTTAGAAATTCTCTAAAAAATTTATTTAATAGCTTGATGAGGTGAATTTTCATCGTGTATCTGAGCAGGTTCGGTGTATAAATTTTTTTTTTTCTCTTTTCTTCTTTAAGAAGTCTTAAAAATCAAAATTTTGACGGGTAAAGCAATTATGTTACTTGAAATTGAATAAAAAAAAAAAAAAAAATTTACAGAAGTGAATTCTTGAACCATAAAGACTGAAATTAATTTATTAAATGCAAAAACTTGGTTTTTTTTTTATATTATTAAAATATTAAATAAAATGTATGGTTTTTTATGTTCAGATATTTTTTTTAATTTAGCAAGCATTACTTGCCTGAAAATATAATTAAATAATCGACAAGTGTTATATACTTAATCCGGAAAATCATCCGGTAATGGTGCAGATAAAAAGATAATAACCAAAGGAAAAAATCACTTAATTTCTTTGTGAGTTTTTCAAGTTTTCCGTTGAATCCTTTTTTCCTCTTAATTACTTCAGCCCATTTTTTGCTCCTTATCTGTACGCTTTCGACTCTTGCTATATATACATATATCTCTATACAGAATCTATGTAGTTAGAGATATCGTATTTCTTTTTGTTTTCACATTTTCACGGTATAGCGAGTTTCATATCAGTGAGAGAGCACAATTTTCTCTGCAGATTTTTTCGATCATTATCATCCACGAATTTTCCGCATATTTTTTGTCACCTTTTCTGCGTATCCGTGTCATTTGCATAAAAACAAAGAAAATACTTATATACAGTGAATTTAAGTTTCAATACTTCCAGAAATATGAAATTTAACTGTTCACTCGCGGCCGTCGATCTCTTGAGATGCAAATTTCTGCATTTTTTTTCTTCTTTTTTCAGCACTTTCTATGATTCATCCTGGTCTCGTATATATACACAGGCAGTTAAACACAGGCTTGGCACCGGTATTCTAGTGGAAAATTTATTTATAACCAATTTTTTTAGCATGAGTGCATTTAATATTATACTATAAATGCTCTAGCACGCGGAAAATCCATTATTCATTCAGTACTCAAGCACCAGAATTTCTAATTTTATGTAAAAATCATCTAAAAAATACTTGCACACAGCTTCAAAAGAAATATACAATAAAAAACGACTTTTTCCCTCATTGGTTATCATAAAAAAAAAAAATCAACATGTCGAAACTTGACCTCTATTTGCTTTGAAAAAAAAAAAATTCCTCAATTTATATACATATCCGCTTTTAAAACTTGAATAAAGACATTTCCACACAGCGCATATAATGGATATCACCGTGAGAGCACGTGCTGCTAGTTGAATGGGTGTGCGTGAAGGTGATCGAGTTCCAGCTGCCTCTACGTGGGGCGCCGAAACCCCTGGGTGAAAAAATAACCCCGGGATGCCTGTGCGAGGTTAATACGCTATTGCACATGGACAAAAGGGGGCATTGCTCTCTTATACTCCGCCTGGCGTTTTTGATAATAGTTGCGGTCGAAAAGCCAGATCGATATCAGTGATATATAGGATCTGATGTGTTTGCCGTTTACTCGAGTTCTCGCACTACCCACAAACATCATCCGTGGTCTTTCACTCGGCATTACGCGGCTGCCCGCGCGCAACAGTATGCTGGAAAATACCGCAATTGTTACACGAATCCGAGCGGAATTAATGTTCGATCTCAAATATAGCTATGAAGGTAACAGCCTGATGGTCCACTTGTTTTCGAATAAGGGCGAGGATTATTTTTCGCTGCAGCTCATCCGTCTTCTGGGATTTCAAGATAAAGAGGATTTTAATATTTTTAAACTATTTTTTAGGTTCTCGTCATGCGCAAAAATAAATGTTTTACATTAATAAATAAGTGCTTACGAGGAAAATTAAAAGAAAAAAAAATTATTAATTAAAATCGAAGGATGTATATCAACTGCAAGCTGCTATAGGTGTTGATTTGAACAGAGAACAAACCAAAAGTTTTTATTGATAAAAATCTAACTGTTCATTGTATTTTAATTTTTATAAATTTTTATAGGAGAATTTAGTTTTTTTTTTTTTTTATAAATTTCGTTTGGCTCGAAATTACCGTATAACAGGTGCAGGGTTTTTAAGTTGAGGGTTTTGGAGATGCTTTTCAATATGTATCTATATTTTTATTTGTCATAGATAAATGAATGCGGGCGTAGATGATGGTTTGAGTTAATATACCCCGGTTTAACCGGAAGAACGTTTTATTTAATTGATATTTATTTGTCGTACAGTATTATTTTTATTTATGTATCTTCGTCATCAAGTTTAATTGTACCTCTACACTCATATGTATCAATCTCGAGTGTAAAAAAATTACTTAACAAAACATACGGAAATATAAATTTTTTTCAACAATATATACACCGATACCTAAGATTTTTCATAGTTGCGAAATTTCATATAAAATTAATCAAATCTTTGTTCGGGGTTGACGTCTCAGCTATTCATAATAATTACATGAATTTCACGTAGTTTCGTTTAGGGTATTTTTTAAAAGGATACAATAAATAATACCCACGAAACTGATAATTATAATATTCATATTTCAATGATTCTAATCTTCGCGCCTTTTTAATACGTCATTTGTTTAGTTTTTTTTTTTTAAATCAAGTTGAACATAGGCATAAGTCTTTTGTTTATGTCCATGTGTCGATCGAATTTTAAGGGCTAAGACAAGGTTAAGATTTAGGGGAAAATAGAGCATTATTTCGGCGAAATAGTCATGCAATGCAGTATTAAATGTTTTGCTTAGCCACGATATTTTTCCTACAGTTAGTTTATAGTTCTAAAAACACCCAAAAAAATACACAACCCTCTAGCGTCGTTTTAAAGACCATCGCAGACCTCCAAACCTCAAATTTATGGGAAATAATTATGAAATATAGTGTTAAATATTTTGATACACGATGATAATTTCCCTTTAGCTATAGGGTAGAATCCAAAAAACACCCCCCAATAATTTGCAACCCCCTACAGTTGTACCATCAAATTGA
>MVJL01003848.1:0-23709 GCA_002156465.1 Macrocentrus cingulum
GGGGGGGGGGGGGGGGGGGGGGGGGTTAATAGACGATTTATTTTTTTTCTTTAAAAATTCTTAAGAATGTGATTTTAGTGAAAATTTCAATTTTTTTAAAATAACACATGAGGGGAATTAAAAAAAAAGCATTCCCACACGTTTATCATACTCTGTTTAGCTTGGGAAAATCCCACGAAAGAATTTCCGAAAAACTTTGCACTGCTAGAAATCGTTTTCATGCAAGTTTTTCCTGAAGTAGATTCTACTACTTACTAAGGGCGGAGTGACGCTTATCGAACGGCTGCAAGTTCGCAGATCGAATGAAGAAAAAAAGTATTATCAGAATTGATCGATGGATAAATGTGAATTTGTTGGTTTTGTTCAGACTGTACAGTGATTCTTTATTTATTTTTCTAAATTAAATTGCATTCAGTGACGGATGTCGATATCCAACGAAAAATCTCTTGTGATAAGCTATGTCAGTGCAGACAACTCGCCTTCCCGCTCATCTTTCATTTCCGCCGAAGCAAATCAATCTCGATGCGGGCGAAATTCCTATCTCGTGTGCAATACGACCGCGCACCAACGCGAAGTATCAATAATGTGTCAAGATCGTGTATCCCGAGGCATTCGAGCAGGAAATATTTCTCCCTTCATATAACCTCCATAATCTCAAATATATTCATAGCACGCGCTAATAATTTATTCCAACATCACTTATTATACTCAAGTATTTACACACGAAATTCAGCCTTCAACTCGATAAATATTCTGTGCCGTCATTGTTTGTTTCTGTATAAAAATATGATTGGAAGTTTTCAATCGATATTTTTCAATTTCTGATGTTAGTTAAATCTTTCCAAAATACAGCTTTACTGTTAAAAAAAAATAGACGCCAAATGCATAGGTCTTTATAAAAATATGCGAAATCACTATATTAATGACCAAATTCGATAATCATGAGTAATTTTATTAATTAGTAGTAAAATAATTGTGAAAATTCGAAATTTTTAGAGCTATAAACCTGCTTAGCACACATCTAACTTCTTAAATTAAACAAAAAAAAAACGCTTAAAGCTGGTTTACAACTCTCAAAATCTCAAAATTTTACAATTATTTTATTAATAATTAATAAAATTAATGGAAATCACCAAACTTTGTCAATTTTCCATATTTTTGTAAAGCCCCGATAAATTAGATAAGAAAGTTAAAAGTTTAAATAAAAAATTGTATTTTTTTACCATGATAAACATTATTTTTCCAGGGTTTCCTAAAAAAAAAAAAAAACGAGAAAAACTCGCGTCAAAGGGATTATTAGAGCTTTAACTCACACAAAATCCAGCCCATCACATACGCGCTTTTCATACTATCTCTTCATCTCATTGATGTACTTCCGGGTCTAGGCTTCCACTAATGGTCAGAGCCGTTTCAGTCGGTCCTTAACGGAATTTACGAGTTCATGAATAGTGACTATACAAAATGTAGGAACACTGTTCTCACTAAAATCATCCTAAGAGATAAATCCTGACCGAGGATTAGCACAGAGGTCTCATTTCGTTTACACTTTCTGCTCACGTGCTCACTTTAAACCGAGTATTGATGAAAAAAATTCGAAAAGAAATAAAACTCTCATAATTATGAGTGTACATCTATTGGCGTTGAGTTTTTCATATAGACCAAGAGCTTCCTATCAAGCCATGGGTATAGGGAGATGACTAGAATCTACGGGTACTAATGCTAGGCTTACCAGTGCATGAAAATACAAGCTTCAGAAGTTCACTCAACAGGTAGCCCCGGGCATTTTACCTCGAATCAGTGAATTCTGTTTCGTATATCGATATTGTACGTGGATATGAGGGCCTGCCTGCTGCACGAGATATCCGGCAAACTTGGCTTGTATTCTGTGTTTTATATATATGCACGATACGAGTTAGTCCGCTCTAAGCGTCGCTATTCCATGATCACGTTCGTAGAATTTACGGTGACGTTATTGACGAGAAGCAGATAAAATAGGCATTGAATCTTGTAATTGGAGTTTGAGATTTACGCTTAAACAGAGGGAGGATCCAATAGCGCAATTCTCTCTATTGATTAATTCATATTTTAACCCGCACTCATGTCAACAAAATTCCAATTATAACCAACAAGAATAGCTGTTTGTGATTAATTTTTGCGTCAAAACTCATATCGACGGATAATGGAATTTATTAAAATGTGAAACGAAATTTAAAACTAGATAAAAGGCGTAAAGACTAGGTTTAAGTTGAAGGAACAAATTAGTACAGCTATTATACATGCTAAAATTATTTTAATAGTATATGCAAATTTATCAGAATTACCTGTTTAGCTTGTGAGGTTTTGGTATATGATAGTTATGGTCATTTTGGTCTCTACTGGTTGACTGCTCTTCATTTTAATTTAGTCGAAATTTTAATACGAAAACTTTACCAAAGTCTCGTTTATAATAAATAAAAGATAAATATTAATCACTGCAATTATTAACAATTAATTCAACTTTCTAAATTAAATAAGTTATTAATTATTTGTAATTTAGCAGTATGAGTTATGACATGAATATTTTTTATTATTAAAAATACATTGAAAATTATAAAATGAAGAAGTAAATTTAATTTTTAGGGTTTTTGTAATAATTGAAACATGAAATTTTACACAATTAAAACACGATATAATTTAAATAAATTGAGAAATAGCAGTACGAGATGATAAATTAAGATAAGAATTTATGTTTGACTAATTTTCTGAATTATTTTCACCAGAAATAATAGTTTTAACTTACATCTTAATTTAAATATTAAATTTCCAAAAATTTAGACATATTAATGGCGATCAATATTTTTTTTAACACCGTAACTCTCGGAATTTCAAGTGAATTAAATTATTTCGAAGATAATTTACTATTGACTTAACGTCAATTTTCTAAATTCATTTGCCAAAGTATAAATGTAATTGAATTAATTGATATCGACCAATCGAATGGCCAGAGATAAAGTTGAATAAATGATGAAGCATCGTCTTCAAGTAAACTTTTTCCGAGGAGGAGTTCTATCAATGGATAAATCAAAATGAAGCTATTCCATAAGTTGCAGACGTAGAAAGCATTGACATCTTCTCGTTCGTTGGTCTAAATTCAGGCGGCAGCTGTTGCGAATTGGTTCCTGTGTGCTTTTTCGTAACACAAAGACGTTTCGACACTTCCAATGCTCTCTTATCGACTCGACGAGCGTCTCTTGATGCTGGTAGGAAAACTCTTGCGGGCAACAAAGAGCCTTTTAAATGTGATTGCGGTGGTGGCCAACTTTTCTTCATGTTTAAAAAACTCTTCCATTTATCTATTATGTCGCAGGATTTTCTCGCAACTTTCTTCGTCACATTGTTCTTTGTCTCAGCGTCGTCGACGACTTCATTCAATTTTTTCCCGTGTTTTTTTCCGATTGAATAATCACCAGCTCCCAGATCACGCAATTTTTCCAATACCAAACCACCAGCCAAACTCGCTTCTCCATCAACAGACCTTTTAGCGTGTATTCGACTGATATATCGTCCATCCACGAGCTTGCCATTGCCATCAGTCAAAGATGTACACGAGAGAGCGTGGATTCGAAGATTCCCACACAGCTGAGCGACCAGATCCTGAGCATAATGGACAATCGTGTCCTTCAGTACCTTTTCATCGACTTCTGCGACACATCGAAATGCCTCGATGGCCTCTACAAAGCGACGCAGGTCCACTAGAGCATGGCCTCGCAAGAGCTTTCCATAAGATACCCATTTTGTAGAGTGAGCTTCTTCAGCCCATTCAATACATCGCTTTGCGATTTGAAGTGCTTTTGTCGGTTGGGACATTTCGACATAACACCTTCCTATCTCGTGTGCCATCCACGCCTTGAGTGCCGGCTCAAACGGATTTCCTAACAGGCTTTCCCAAGCCCTGGCGGCTGCTGACAAATGCCCAAATGCTAGATGAACTTTTCCCAGCAGCACGAGAGATCGTGTAACTAGTTTTACATCCCCCGAGTCCTTTGCCACCTTAAGCACTCTACACGCCTCGCTGACTGCGCGATCGTGTCGCCCTAACGACACATGAGCCAGAGACATATACCTGTAGATAGCCCAGAGATAGTTGGCATTGCCTTGGATGGCTTTATTCATCAAAAGTTCCTGTCCAGTGGTTAGCGTCAATTCCCACTTGTTAGCTGCAAAGGATCCCTTCATATCACCCAGTCCAGCTTCTGCAGATTCGTTGAGCTTGCTCAGCGTTATTCTACACCTTCTAGTGGGGTTTGGGATATTTCTCTTGACGTCATGTCGGCCAGGGACATCCGCACGATTGTCCAAGGACCTGATTAATCACATTAATCACAAAAAAGTCTTTTTTTTTCTTGTCGGAAAAAAGCATGAAATAAATATACGATTCAGAAGAAAAAGAAGGAGGAGATTCCTTAAGCATTATTTATTACCTCTTTATTATTTATTTTTTTATTTTATATAAAAAATAGCCAAAAAAAAATTTAAGGTAAAAAAAAAAAGTAAGAAATATATTTTCTAGTTGGTGTGATTGACTTTTTTTTAGGTGAAAATCAATATACCTAAGAATTTTTTTTACGTCCTCATATGGATCCTTCGATTTTCCGAGGATTTCTTTAGTCTGGCGAGCCAGCGTTTCTGGGCAGACAGCATTCGAAAACGCGGCATCATTCTTCGGATGATGCATAATCTTCCGCAAAGCTCCCGCGGGATTAGTGGCCAAGCTTATGACTGCAGATGTCCTCTCGGCGGCGACTTTGTGACCGACGTCTTCAGGGTATATGCTGAAGGCTCTGTGGTACAGGATCAGAGCAGTCTCGTAATCTCCTCTATATATTACAAATTGAATTTTTGACGAGTGTTAGGACGTAAAAGTAGATTTTTTAGTGGTTATAGTTTTGATTGTGTACTCGGCTTGCAGACGATCGGCCTGTTGATGCAGTTTTTGTGCCAACTGACGACGACTGCTGCTCGATAACTTCTCCACATTTCCTGGCACATGTCTAGGCTCGGATGACTCGTCGATATTAGTTTGCTTGATGTGCGAAGGCTTTTGAACTTCTACGCTCTGCCATGACACTGATGACATGTCTGAAGCTGCTAACGTCCCAATTCTAGAGGCATCGTGAGTGTTTTGTTAACGGAAAAGTATAGAGAAAAATGCCAATAGTACTCGTGGACAGATTTTTCAACTGAGGTATTTTGATTTTAACACCTTGGATATTAAAAATTTTACTTTTAGTTTTTTTTTTTCAACGTGGATATTCAACACAAGTTTCTATCATTATTCTGGTTTTTTTTTTTACTTTGCTTTTGATGCCGTTTTATATATAAATTTTACCATTGAACAAAAAAAAACTTCATTATAAAGTTAAGAGTTTAAAAATTTTTTTAAAATTAACAATGACATTGCTACACTTGAAAGTTTTGATTGAAAAGTTTCATACAATCTTTATAAATAATTTTACGCTCATCAAAAATAAATAGAATTTTCTATAATAATGGAAAATTAAATTATAACATTTTTTTTTTCCTTATAATTGTGATAAATTTTTTTAGTAGCATGTTTTTTATTTATATAGGTCATAAAAAATTGACATTAAAATTAAATAAATATTCCGAATTATTATTTATTATAATTGTTAGAATAATTTTAATTTCTAGATCTACTAATATTATTTATAACAAAACAGAGAATTTTCGTAGTTTGCGCATTTCAGGTATTTTCACAACTATAGAAAATGTTTGGACAGCTAATTTTCAACTTTGCTTCAACTCTCTGAACATATAGGCTCTGAAAACTCCATTTTATTCATGTCAGCTATTTTGCAAAAGTACATCTCGTATATTCCGATACCAGACAGCAAAATTCTCTCTCTCTCTCTCTCTCTCTCTCTCTCTCTCTCTCTCAAAAGTAAATAAATATAAAAATAAACAATAAAAAATCTTTGGGTAGATCAAGTTGAGCCACAGTTGCATTTAACTCTGAGCACTATTGGTGTCCAGTGAAACGTGACGTTTTTTGTTTGTCCCTTAACTCGTGCAGATTTAGTTTGTGTCCATACACGTGGGAGGTAATAAACTGCTAACAATCGTTTGCTATCTACAGAGAAACTCGATTGCCATCAGTGATGGTCATTTATATCGTGGAGGGACACAAATAGAGTCAAAATTAATTCAAGAAATATTTTTAATCGACACTTTAAACGATCACAAAATCAATTAAGATTATTAAAAATCATCAAAGTCAATGAAACCAGGTATTTTTCTTGATGGAGCATGCTGACGCAATAAATTAGCTTGAGCCTCTTTTTCTACATCTCTCGGCAATTGCTGGCGAATTGTATTCCTCGTGCAGGCCATATCGTAGCGGTGATCAATGGGCTTACAACCTCGCAGCAAAGAGAGTCTGCGTTTTGCCGGGACAAAATTCATCCGTTGAAGCAAGAGATCCATGTCCCTCTTCAATTCAATTGGCATAAGATTGGATATAAGGCGCTCTCTCCTAACAATTCCATTGTCCTGACTGATCTCACGTAGATCTATCTCCTCCACGAGCTTCACCATTCGTTTGTAAAAGTCCACGAGGTAATCAATCCCTATTTTTTTCGCACCCAAGAGCGCCAGCAGAGCCACATCTTTCGCTTCATTTCTGCTACACTGATGGATCTCAATTCTGATGAGAATGTGATTGGCATTCAAGACCCAACGATCATCGCCGGCTTCTAGAGCCGAGTCTCTGGCCTTTTTCGCAAAGTAACGGGCAACATCCAAGCGTCCCATATTCTCGTGAAGTTTTGCAAACTCATGAAAAAGCCAAGTGAGTTCTAACGGCTGTGATGCCAATGCCAGACGTTTTCTCAGTATTTCCAGAGCCTTTTTCCAGGACGACTGGACACAAGGCATCCAGCCCAAGTCACTGTCCCGAGGGAATGTTGCTACACGAATACCAAGATGATGTTTCAAGTAGAGCAGTCGCGTATGCTCGTTCTGAATACGCGTCACGTCTCTTGGGTCTAAATATGCTCGGCCCACTATTCTGTATAGTTCATCCAGGCACTTTTTCTTCATAGGAAACATGCGCTCGGAATAGGAATCGAACTTGTACTTTACTCTGTCCACATACCTGTCGAAAAAATTTTTTATTAATTTTATCATTGGCCCCTGACGCTTGTTTATTCCGAATAAAAAAAAAATATATTCATTCAAAACCACATTCATTCTTACATAAAAAAACTCGAATAATCTCTGTCCATCCGTGCTTTATGAAGTCTCATAAGCAGGGAATGAGCTTCAACAATGATATTGAGTTTCTGTGCTTGAATGTGGCGGAAGTCTGACCGCTTCACGGCAGCTGGCATAGTTCTTCTACTAAAGTAATAGACATAGAGTGGTTTCCTCACACGATGAGCCTCAGCTGTTGTCCTAGATCTCTTCAAAAACTCCTTGGCCAGATGAAGAATTTTCCGAGTGCTTTCCTTATTCACCGACTGGATGCACGGATTATCCACGAGCTCCTCCACAAAGAATACATCCTCCGCGAGACTATCAAGATACCGTCTCGTTAGCATTGACTGAAATTTCTTCTCTCGAACCTCCCGCTGATAGTTCGCATCATTAACTCGAAACTTGGAATGATCCTCGTCAATGCCTAGGGGGATGTGTATTGAGAGTGAATGAGAAGTGTTAATGAGGCGAGCTTTTGTGTTGGCTTTGCAATAATGGAAATGGCAGTTGAAGCGATCCAGGCAGTTTCAAACTAATTCAACGCCTCGAAACACAGCTCAAAGTACCATTTCCACGTACATGACGAATTATCAGAAGCTCTAAATACCCTCAAACTCGTCTCCATCGTCAGTTAACTTGGATATCAGGGCATTTCGTTGTCGATGCAAGTTCTTCATTGCAGGCAATAAAGCCAGCATGACATCTGGCAGAGTATTGTAGCCAATGCAGTTCTGAACAGTCTCGTTAGCCCGGTGAATGGCTTCTTCGAACGGGTAACGACGTTGATGTCCGACATGGTGGGCGTGTACCAAGCTGTTGCCAAACTCGCCGATCTTGTAGAGTGTCTCCACCCTCATCCATTTGGCGAGGTAATTGCTCGGGTCTTTTCATGCCGCCAGGGTGAAAACAGTTATCCAAGAGTTAATGTACCCCATCAGACAGATCACGGCGTATTAAGCAATAACCTTACCTATCGCCAGACATCTCTCCGAGACCTTTGCTGCCTCAGAGTATCTTTTTGACTTGACTAGAGCGTCGCAAAGGCCGAGAAGTGTCTTCAGATCATTATTACTGTCAGTGCTCTCCTCTAATGATCGCTGAAAAGCGTCTAGAGCCGCTTTGGTACGTTGGGTCTTTGCGAACCTAAGACCATTCTCGCGATAAAGTCGAGCGATCAGACGTGAAGCCTCCGGGTCCTTACGTTCCAGCATGATTTTTGTCGGAGGCGCTTGTTATAGGCTTTACGCTGAACTTGACGTGTCCGGAATCTCGTTTTATACCTTCTGGTGTGGACAAAAAAAATCAATAGTTGCACTCGCAGATCCTATAACCCTATTCTTGTGAATTGATTTTATCTCGAGATATATGCATATATACCTATTCCGGCATATTCAGTTCAGTTTAACCTCATACATCACTTGATGATTTTATCCGTTTGTATTTTTATTGATTTTCTGTCTTAGACACGCTAGCCCGTTTGGTTATTTCCTGACTGCGTGAAATTATCTGCTGATCTCGCATATTGACTAAAATGTTTTTGTTTTTTGTCTTAATTTTGTACTTGATGTATTGGGTCGTTAATGTCAAAAGGATGGAAAAGCTGTATTTTGAATTACAGACCTCAAGTCTGATCGGAACTGATACCCCTACTATCAGAGTTTATATCAGTGAAAGTGTCCGTTATCTCTGCAAATCCCGATGAGCCCGAGACCTCGGACCAATTACTTTATTGATTAATTTTACACTGTAAAAACCCCTCTACAGTCTTCACCTGATTTTTCATCAGTGCAGACATAACACAGGGTGGTTTTTCACGAGTATGTAAGAAATTTATCACTGCTATTTCCACGAATTTTGCATTATTAAATACTCTGCCTTTGGTGTTGCGCAATTAAAGTGGATTAAAAATACTTGAAATACTTATACTGAACGCCAATATTGAATCAAGCTTTCAGAAATTATTCATTCACCATGAAGAGTAAAATAATATCCGATTAAAATTTTTATTCCATTTCTAAAGTATATTTAAATATTCATATTTTTTACCTACTTTTTCAATTTATTTTCTCATCCAGAATTTATATTTTCATTATATCATTAACCAACACAAAAAAAATTGAGTGTTAAAGATATTGATTATCTTGATTGTTAAATTTGTTTTCGTTGAATAAAAAATTCTTGAATCGCCCAATTTGATACATGATTTATATTTAAAGATTGCCATATCACAGTACTACACTATCCTTGCATGATACATTTATTGTGTCTGTCAGAAGCATAGAAATAGTACACAGTTGGACGATAATCGATACTCATCCGTGTTGCATATTCATTCTGTCACACAGGTGGACGCGACAGTCAGAGGCAGAGCCAAGTGAGCAGCAACAAAGGAACTTCAGCGAGAGTTTCCTCGTGATGCGGTGATGGCTCTGTTGTACAGATTCGCGCAGCTGCCGGATCGTGGTGGCACGCGGGTCTTCTCATTCGTCGTAACCAGAAGCGTAGTTCGTGATCCAGAGAGAGACGTAACGAGCAAAGAGCTCGTTTGTGGCTTCCAAAAATGGGCAGTGGCCTTTTCGCGAGGAGACAAGGTTCCCACAAAATTAATTCAACCCCACACAACATACCTCACACGCTCTAACACAATAAAATTGATATCCAGGTGCTGGGAGTGTACCTGGTCTGGCGTGGCGCAGCGCCCGGGCTGCGAGTTTACGTGGACTTTACCTTCACCCTCCTGAACCGCGAGCATTTTTCCGTCAACGAGGGATTCTCCGGCAAGCGGGTCAAGTTCACGTACGACGCGCCGGCCCAGGGCAACCGCAACTACATCCCCGTGTCAGACCTCTACAGCAGAAACTTTGCGGATCCAAATGGCGAGTTCCAACTCGAGCTGTCGATGGCAAACGTGCGCACAGTTTTCACAGCAGAGGTGCGTCTGCCAACCGGAGTCTTCGCAGGGGGTCAGCAGAAGCCGAGCAAGCTGGAGACGGGTTATTTCACCTTTGGCGGCTTCGATTGGAACCTGGCAATCTATCCTCAGGGCAATAAAGAGGGCGAGACTCGGCGAGACGGTCGATTAAGTGTCTACCTCGTGCGACTGACCGGTTTCGACCATCAGTGCCGGGTGCGCTACAGCGTGGCACTGGGCGAGGGTGAGCGGCGACTGGATTCCGGCCAGATCGAGGACCTGTCCGACTCCGAGGGCCGAGGATACGGCTGGCACCCGCGAGTCCGCTGGTCGGACATTGCGCACAAGGGCGTTCTACACGTGTCGCTGGAGATGGTCGAGGCGCGGACAATCTCCGAGGTGGCAGTCCAGGCTCTGGGCCCTACAGTGCTTCCCGCAGCGCCCTGTTACGACCGCGACAAGCAGGCGTGGACCATCCGAGCCGACCTGCACTCCGACACAGTTCGACTGCACTTGGTGTACAAGGACATTCACAATGTGCCGAGGAATCACTTGAGGTACATCAGCTGGTCGGCGTACCTGATGCGTGGCGATGAGCCAGATGCCGAGGCCATTCTTTTGCCCGGCGCGCCCTTCAGCCGCTACTATCCTCAGGAACCTGTTGACGAGGGCATCATCATGGAGACGAGTTTAGGCGTTAATGAGGTTAATGACGACCACTGTCCGTTTTTAACCGACAAAGGCCAGTTGAAGATTCGACTAGAGTGGAACGAGAGCCATCTGCTCTTCCAAGCGACTTACCACAAGTACGACGACGTCTGCCGGATCCATAACCAGCAAATGAGGCGGGAAATTGCCGCGTTGCAGGCGGAAAATTACAGCTTGGAGCGCCAGCTTTTTAGTTATCAGAAGAGTCTGGCGTACGCTCAGGCGCAGCAGCAGCAGGGCGGCCCTCCACCCACCGGCCAGCACTCGGGTCATGCCGGACCCCTGGAGAGGTCCGCCTCGACGGATACTGAATACGCCTGACAACCCGTGGCCGAAGTCGGTCGCGAGCATTTGGCATCGTCGAGGCGCACCAGCCAGATGCCCGTCATCAAGGAGAACGACGCTAGGCTACATCAGAATTTGGTTAAGCTCATGGATCGGCGCTTGAGCAATGTTCAGCTGCGAAGGGAGAGTGAGGCCAGGCGCTCGCAGGACAGTGGACAGTCTGGGGGAGTGCAGGATCCTGCGCATCAGGGCCACGGGGTCGTCCGGCAGCAGCCCAGATCACGATCCAGCACGACGGAGACTACGAGCGACGGCGACACGCGCTTTTCCAGGGGCAATGGATACTCTGAGGTTTATTGGCAGGGTCAGGGCTATCAGAAACGACGCAGGCCGAGCTTGTGGGAGGCTCTCGCGGGTCTCGTCTGCTCCCTCGGTGCTTTGGCGACCAGAGCTGCGAAAATGGCCACGCGCGGAGGTGAAATGCTATGAAAGTTAGGAATACAGATGAATTTTTAAATTCGCGGACGAATAATTGATGCTCTAGGTATGAAATCTTTACTTTTACTCATGCATACTTTGTGTTAGGCATACATACACGGGTTCGACAGTGGTTTTACAAATGTTTTTGGAGAAAATTTTATATGGTTGATTTTAATGATTTACACGTATCGGCTGAATGATGAATTTAAATCGGATTATCAAATAGTCGTACATTCGAGAATATACGCTTGAGATCATATAATTATTTTTGAAAGTATAAAAAATATTCACTCTCGTTTAATGTGTTTTTTGTTTGGCGGATAAAAAAAATATAAACCCACTGAAATCGTGTATTCAGCAATAACTAAATTATATCAAATCTTTGAATAGGATTTTATTTCATATAGAAAAAATTGTGAAAAGTTCATTTATCCTATTTGAATCACGACAGAAAAATAATTAAATTTTCTAAGAAGAAACTATTAGCATAAAAATCGAAATTGAATTTTTTATTTTTCATCGATCCACTGTTCATATCAACCAATGATACTTCTTATCATATCTAGATTAATAATATCATCTAATCACAGAGTAGCTGAAAGAAATTGAAAAAAAAAAAACACCATTCATCATTTTGTTGCGCTTTTACATTTTTAGGATTAATAAAAATACATGTGCATATGAAAAAATAACATAAAATATCCACTCTGAGAATAGTTGACAACACTTGCGGTCTGGGAAAGGACATCCTGCCAAAAGAGGCACTAAACAAGGAGGTGGATTAAACATAAATTCACTCTTCCGAGAATTTTACTATGGATGTCATAATAAGAAAGAGAAAAAAAATTGTATCAACGCGTCTAAGGTGAAACATGGTTATAAAAACTTTTTCTATAAATGTACAAAAAAAAAAAAAACTTTTCATTCATACATATATATTAGGATGGCGCAAAAAAACCAAAATAGCCCGGTTTTTTTTTTTGCGCCACCCTAATATATACATTTCCCTTTTTTTGAGGTGTACTTAATTAGATCATTCACCCGGTAATTTCAGATATATAAAATTTTCTCCGTGTGACTGCTGAGGACATAAATGAAATGTGTCAAATTACGTTTGGTCTACAACTGAATTAATTAAACAATTAACTAGAATGTGTATTATCGTAAATGGCATAATTGCATATAGAATGAAAACCAGTAACCGAAATTAAATAGTGAGCATCGATGTCATATAATAAAGCGGATACAAAAAAAAACTAATTAAAATAAGTAGTAAAAAAGGGATAAAAATGATTACAAATTTTTGTTTCATGCGTTTAGGATTTTTTCTCAACAATAATATTAGTCAATAATTAATAATTAAGCGGATAAGTGTATAGACAATGATGGAAGAGCAAGAAAACTTATCTTAAAACATATTTCCTACAGTATACTTTCATCTGCGTGACATAATTTGCGGCGTTATTGGACATCTGTGAGTAAATCATGTGGGCCGATTGGATCAATTGTGTCATTTCTCTCTCGTACAATCCAAGCATCACGCTCTTTTCACTGGTGTCCATACATGCTACTGGAAATACAACACGTATAACTATAGGCGAGAGTAAATTGGACTCGCTTCACGCCAAGCGATGAGAAACTTTTTTTTCCCCCTTTTTTTCGTGATCATTCCATTGACATTGTTTTTTTTTCGCACCGTGACATCAATCATCGGACATGTATTCATCATCAACTACACAAACACGACAATTGCATCAGCGATTTTAAAGTTATATACTATGGTTTTTTTACGCGTCGCTTTGTTTGGACTCCTAAACGCGTCGAAACAAAAATATTGTCGACAATGAATCACTCAAGCCAACAACAATATCCAAGCTCTGTCTGTCAGAGACATGTATACTTTGTACATATATGTACTAAATAATAACTCAACTGGGCATGAGGCAGTCTTCGTGGTCTTGTTGGCATCTGATGAATATATTACCATGTCAATGTTTCACAACTGGAGATTGCATCCGTTATACCTGTCCGGTGGCATCAAGGCTCGCGGAGATTTCACTGTGCCAAACGAATCTGTACCTACAAATTATTGTATCGCAACTATAGAAATACGATATGTACTTTTGCAAATTGAAATTTATAGGATCTTTTTTTTATAAACACGCAATATTAAAAATAAAAAGGAAAAAACAAAAATTAATTTTTTCAGAGTAACAAAATATAAATTAATTTCATAACAAAACAAATCTTTTATAAGCTTGATCTTTAAGTTTTTCTTATGCTTAAAGATAGAAAAATTAATTAAAAAGTCGTAATGATTGAATATATTTGAAAAAAAAAAAAGTTTTTTATTTCATCAAAGGATTATACCTACAGAAGGAAATCCTTTGTGTAAATGGAATTTCACAATAGAAAAATCGACAAAAAAGATCCTATAGAATTTTTATTTTTGCACTAGATTTCGTAGTGTCTTCTAAACTAACAATAAACAATAAAGAGCAGAGAAAAAAACACACTGCACACTCCCTGCTGCTTGTACAATCTAAATTTATGCATTAATTGTGATGTGTATGTGTGTATAGAAAAAAGCACTGTCGATATTTTCGATGCTTGTAATATCTAAAAAAAAAAAATCACTGGCACCTACACACAGTGGTAATAAACATCATGTACTTATTACACGCAAAACGTACAAATGAAACACGAGAGAATATATATTAAATATTATTGTCGCGTGACAAATTATAACAAGTACATGTATTGTGCTCCCGCAACGTTAATTATTATCTCTTTTATGAAAAAAGAAATTAGGATAACCACTTTAGTAAATATATAAAGAAGATATCCGTGAAAACGTGATGATGGAGCCAATGGATTTCTATGGTGTAACTTTGAATTCACAAGCCGCATTTCGGCTTATTTTTTCGCAGTCTGACAATCGCACATTGTATGTTGAATTTTTAAGGCACAGTAATGAGCATATTTGCACAAACGGTTGGTAATGAGGCAATGAAGAAGCATGTATAAGTCTCGAGGATGATAACAATGCACCAGTTTTTCAACAATTTGTTAACTCACAACAACGCTGACATCAACGAGTAGCCGAACTCTGAGCTGCCATGCTACTTTACGATTTTCATGTTCTATCTAACAAAGTTTATTCTTTGATGGAGGCTCGTTATCTGCACCTACTAGGCACTCCAAGTTTTCCAGCATCGTTATTCCCTCGAGCCTGAAACTGATTAAGTATTAACACAGACGATGAGAATCTTTGCATATTCCTTTCACATTAATTTCCCTCTCGTCTTGCCTAAAGAATATAAGAATAAGACCATGAACTATTTTTATTTTTTGTTTTTTTGTTGTAATTTTTTTATTTTTCAACTCAAATACTTCAAAACATAAATACTTCAAAACATAAATATTTTCTCTTCAAAAGCGTTTTTTTAATAGGAAAAAAAAAAATAATTTGCATACAGCTTCGCGGAAAATTGAAGAGAAAATGCGCTGAAGAAAAATAGCACGATAAGGAAAGCGATTGAAAAGTGTCAACATTACTATTTTTCATATATCATCAATTTAAATAAATTCAACTGCACATTACAGCATATTTGCGCTTCTCTTATCCTCACATATGTATATCTGTGGACAAATTGGAAATAGAAAAAAAGAGGATATTTTTTGTAACCAAAGAGAAAAAAAATTGGTACACTATCTCTTATAATAGTAATACAAAATAAAATAAATTCACATAATAAAATTTGAATGAAAAACAGACTATACTGATAATAATTGCGGAAGTCTCTCTATGGTATTTACTGATTTATATATTATATATATAACAGGGTATACGTAATATTAATTTTATTATGGGAACTGCATAGTATGAAAAGTTGCTTATTTACTTTCTCAGGAGTCTAAAAGCGCATTTATATAGTTATAGCATATACTAAAGTATATACAGCCCGGCAAAATCGATAGAAAGCGCAGCGAGGGCCAAATAACACATTATATTATTTTCAATTGTTATAAATACTATATCATTCTGTCAGAAATTGTATTATTAAATTATCAAAAATTTTTTTTCTACCTAAAATTATCAATGTAAATTTTTATTCCTCACTAAAAACTTGAAAAAAACATTCAAAATATATCATATTTTCTATATATAATACATCAAGAAGAAATTTTCTACACGTATATACATATATTACATAAATATATAATTATTTATATTTTACCCTATGTTCGCACGTGTATATAAAATTTATATGCGATATATTTTATATTAAATAGAAAAAAAAAAAAAAAACAAAACAAATTATTTCCGGTAAACAAACTAATTTAATAACAAATTTTTCAGTTTATTTACATTTTAAAAATATTATTAAATTGTAAAATTAAAAAATCTACTTTATCAATTAAAAAAAAAAAAACATCACGATTTCAGTCTTTAAAAAAAAAAGTAGTAACAAAAACTCTAAGCATAAACAAATGATAGACTTTTAACTTCAATAAATTTTTAGAACAATCTAAATACAATAGTTACTAAAAATAAATCAATGTGAATTAATTAAAAGGAGAAAAAAAAAACCAACGATAATTTTCTTCATATAGCGTCAATGTTTACGAGATCTATATAGAATATATTTGAAAAAATAATGAGGCTCTTAAATAGAAACTGTGAAAAAACAAAAATTTATCAATGTTAATTTTATTGTATACATACTTCGCTAAAATACTGACGTGTGTTTTTTATCAATGTCATATACTGTGACTGAATTTGAAAATTTTTTTCGCATTACAATATATTATCTCGATAAGTGTAAATTTCCATAAATAGAATACTGATTGCTATATAACGGACGTGAATAAATAATTATTGACTATAAATAATCTTTATTTTCACTCTAAAATAAAAAAAAAAAACTCACAAAATTATCAATTGAAATGGTCAATTTATAGTATAATAATACTTTTTAGGCTCGCTATACACTTCTTATCTAATATACTTATACATTTCACAAGTCAATTCTCCCAAAGTCATATTAATTAAAACACTTGACACTGAAGAATTTATGAGTCATACATACATAAATTATATATATTATATATAATAAACCATTTGTGAGTCTGCCTCGTCTTTTATAAAATTCTGCTATACTTATTCACTCAGTGAGTTTTTTTCTTCAACCTTATACATCCCCATATTATTACTTACTAAAATATCCAATTAATCTCTATCATAGTGATTAATAATTAATTGATTAGATTATTACTATAAACGAGAATTTGTGAATTAAATCTACACATGCGCAGATCACGTGGTGCTTTCAAATAGGCCGCGGTAAGTACAACAAAAAATTTTCCTCTCTCACACATACGGCAATCAAGTTCGCGGTGTTCGAGTATTTGTCGGCTTCGGAAACTTAATCTCGCAATAAAACTGCCTGTAAATAAGCATATAAGATTGTGTCGCGTATTATCAACTAACCATACATTAACACCCAAGATATAACCCAAAAACACAGCTCGAGTGAAATACAGATAGTCATCGAAATAATTCCAACCTCTAAAAAGTCTGATGTAACCAAAAGGTTCCTGCAACTCATTGTGGTCAAGGACTAAAAAATCTTAAACATTCCATACAATTAATATTGATACATTATTTTACTTAAAATCTAACTAACCTAATTGCCGTCAGTACAACGAGTTTTGAGGTTAAGAATCCTTCGAGCCCTCTGACCCGTGTGTAAACGCGTGTTGATGCTAAATTTGCTCAGTGTAAAAAAAAAACCAATCGAAATACCTCTTAAAAAAATCTGTGATAGCACAAGTGCAATAGTGAGTTACCATGAGTAATAAATATATACTGAGTTTAAGTAATAGAAAATTACTGGTGGACCTGCTGGCAGTTTTGTTCGGAATAGCAGCCTGGATAGGGGTGAACGGAATTTACGTGCAGTTACCTCTACTAGTTCACTCAACCCCGGAGGGATGGGACCTAGCAGCGTACATGGTGATGGTGGTGCAAGTGGCAAACTTGGGGCCCATTCTCTACACACTCTACTCAAAGTATTAAATTAATAAGACCTATCTCCGAGCCAGAATAACCTCTTAACCTTATTTCAGGTACTCCTCGTGGTCGGGAGATCATTATATAATCTACGGTCTGCTGACTGCCGCTACGCTTGCCATCTACCTGATGGCATTCACCTACAAAGAGACGTCCGTGATCTTCGGTGAGAGTCACTCGACTGCCCTGCTCAGTTTGATGCTAGTTTCCGCAATTATGAGCTGCACCAGCTCAGTTCTCTTCATGCCGTACATGAGAAACTACCGGGAGATCTACCTGGTATCGTACCTGGTGGGCGAGGGCCTGAGCGGCTTCATCCCCAGCCTGGTAGCGCTCATTCAGGGCGTTGGCGGTAATTTAGAGTGTAACAAACCGATCCAACCCCGGTTTTCCACCGAGATCTTCTTGCTCTTCCTCGGGACGCTCTTGCTCGCCGGTTTCCTCGCCTTTGTCGGGCTAAATGTGCTCACGGTTGCCCGTGGCGAACGCGTGAAACCGCCCGGATGTGCTGAGGTACTGCCCACGGACGTAAACGCTCCGCCGAGCTACAAAACTGACGCAGAGTGGACCATGACCAAGCAGACGTACTCGTATTTGCTGTTGATGATGGCAATCATCTGTTTCCTCGGCCACAGTGCTCTGCCCGGCATCCAGTCCTACTCGTGTCTGCCGTATGGAAATGTCGCTTATCATCTCACTGTCACGCTCGCATCAATGGCTTCTCCGCTCGCCATGTGCTACGGATTCATCAGGCCACAGGCCCTATCTGTCAAAATTCTCACGGCCTTCACTGGCGCCATTCTCGTGCTCTCCGCCTATGTTTTGTACCTGGCACTCCAGTCACCCTATCCACCGCTCAGTGACTCTTGGATCGGCGTTTTGATCGTCGTCGTCGTGTGGATTCTTATTCATGGATTGATTGGACTCGTCAAGATGAGCATCACTACGATATTCAGGCAAGATCCTGGCCGTGGGCTTTATTATACGGGAATTTCCATGCAAATCGGGTCTGTCGTTGGAGCTCTGGTTACTTTCAGTCTTCTGAAAATGAATATTTTCCAGTCTTACGACTCGTGCACAATGGAGGCTCATTGATCGAGGGTTATTGAAGCCCGATGGGGAATTAGAAATTTTTTTTAGATTTTTCTTTTAGTACTTAATAACAGTATTGCGGGAATTTATTTCAAGAGGTATTATACCTCGACAATAGGGATCAAGTTACTACGACAGATATTTTGTCGTGTGTTTATGTATAAATAATAAAATATTCGCGTAATTTTATTTCATCAGGTACTTATAATCCATTGCAAAATGAAATTTCTAGCAAAATTCGTAAAATATTTTTTCCATTAAACTGACACAAAATAATTGAAGTATCGAAGCTCGGTAAAAAAAAACAATAAAAATGATTTTTTATTTATATTTCGACATATTTCTTGTTTTGTTTGTTTTAAATTTTAATAGAAAAATACAAATATTTTTTTTAGGTTATACAATATGTCGAATCATGTTGATAAAATATATAAATGAAATTTATATATAAATAAAAGTGTATATTGTAAAAGCATTGTTTAAAAATACCTTGACCAACACATTTATTATAAAGTTTCATTGGTCTATAAGTTGCCAGCCATGTATGAAGTGTTCCCATTTGATTATTTTCACGGCAACCTCACTCCAGAGGCTGGATTTACATGATGCGTTGTTTTAACGCTGCGTTAAAATAACGCACCATATAAATCCAGCCATTTATATCTTTCCACAACAGCTGATCGACGCCATCTTGGTGTAAAATCGATATTATAGTCTGTCTCTCTCTGTCTCGTACAAATTCGTGACGGCAAATGCATAGCAAATAAATAGAAATATCCACGAAATTGAATGGTGTTTACGAATTGATGTTAATCTAGGGATCTTAATCAATTATTCCACAGCACATAACTTGCGTTGTACGGATCTTACATGCAAGGAAATGAGTTTACAATGGTGATATTCGACAGCGTATTTTGAGGTTAAGGTTTTTACTCGATAACATTTTATTTTTATAGTTGCAAGTGAGAAAATGTTAATTAAAATAAATTGTTTTGATTATTAGGGTCATGATTCTAGGGATCCCGGACGCATCAGAGCAAGCAGCAGTAGCAGCAGCAGCAGCAGCAGCAGCAGTGTCCACAAGGAGTTGCAGATTCATCGTCGGTGAGTGCCAAGTTCTGAAGTCAATTTGAGGGTTTCAACGATTAAAAATATACAATATCAGACAGAGTTATGCATAAATTGGGCGCTATGTTTACATTAGTGTTAACTAAAGTTGAGAAGATTCGATAACTATGTAGTTTACACTCTCTTGAATAGTGTTCTGTTGTAGAAAATCAGTCCTGTAGTCATTTTTAGATGTTTATGTGATAAATCAATTAATCTATCACCGGTAGAACACCCTTAGAAGTCAATAATTTTGTATACAGCTGTATAGGGTCTTTGAAGTGTGTCTCTAGCTAGTTTAATAGTTCGACATCGTGTAAATGGCCTCAGAACTTCGCAAATAGTTATTTAAATAATTTTAAAGACAATTCTTCGTTTTTACGCCTGCTTAATTGGTTGTCGGGGCTCAAGACTATTGAGAGTGACAAATTTACATGTAACTTTTCACGCTGGATGTAGACAATGCACCTGATTAATCCGTCGAGTTTTTTTGCAGTAAAGCTGAATCCTGACTACACAATTACAATGGCCGGGAGCTGCTGGGCAACCTGGAGTAACTCGAGGCATTCTGTTGATTCCAATTCACGTCTTGGAACTCAGTCACTCGTAGAAGCATCATAAGGATCAGCATCCTGGCGTTGCTAACTCCAACGTGAAATCACAGGTGACAGTAATGTTGCGTTTAGTTTTTTTAACAATTTTTCACGTGTTAATATCTGTATTTTTTCAGCTGGTGGCTTGACTTTTGCCAGAGCTGACTGCAAAATCAGTGCTGATGACTTTTGGCACGACTGCAGTTATTCAAGGCCGATCTTGAATCTTTGACTGAGTTATGGTGTTTAAAACAACATTTAAATTGGTGAGTTTGTGTATTTTTATATTTTTCCATGACGTTATCAACTTTTCTCGCAATAATTGGATTTTTTTTCGAATATGAAAAACAAACTTCTGTATTAGAAGACTTTTTTTGGGAAAGTTCTAGTTACTTGTTGAGTTTTCATGGCTCATAATTTAATTTAAATCGTTTTTAATGCCACACAACAATAAGAAATCATGTGAAATAAATTTTGACGTAAAAGTTAATTTAATTTAATGATATTTTGTGTGACAATTGGATGGTAACAACCAATATAAAGTCCTGTAAGCTGCTAAAAGACTTGACATGCATTTGAATTTTATTTTCAGGTTATTAACAACCAAATACAGCTTGATGATCATGATACTGAAACCATGGTCGTCTTCAGAGGGCGCAACGAGCCTCGACAGCCCCATCCAAACGCAAAATGTGCATTTTCGTCGCCCAGAACGTCGAGTTCAACCGGAAATTTATCATTGCCGGCCTCAGGAAGGCTATAACTCTTGCGACAGGGCTTGCAGAATCTCATCTTCCTGAAATAAAAAATATTTCTGTCTTTCCATATCCAGCCTATTTATACAATATTAATATTTCTCTTGATACTCGGTATTATTGCGCTGAAAATTTTTCATTGAAATTATTTTCAATTCGTTTGTTTCCTTTATGTAAAAGTCACCGAAATTATATCTTAATTATAGTTCTACGATTTTTTTAAGGACTTTAAAGAACTTTGACACATTTTTATACGAGAATAATTATAATTAATTAATTTTCAAGTTAATTTGACAGCTGAATTGTCACTTATACAGAAAATTTTAGGTTAAAATATTTTGTCCTATTGTTTTTAACAAAAATCCATAACAAAAAAACAAAATATTTTATTATATTAAGTGATATATTGATAAATTATGATAATCATCCCTATAATGCATTATTTTCAATGATTTAAATTTATTTCGATGATTTAATTTCACATAATAAACCTACTTCTATTTTCTGATTGTAAATAAATTGTTAAACCATGTTAAATAGCGCAAGAATGGAATAAAAATCGATTATTTAATCATGAACAATTACAAATTAATTATTTATCCCTCGAAAATTCAAATTTTTCAATATCTAGAACGATCTTGCCACCTTCTGTATTTCATACTTGCCAGTGGCACCATAGAAACTGAATCGGCCGGTAAAGAAGTCCTCCGTTGCATTTGTTTATAACTTTGTCAACCCCTTTTCTGTATCTTCGCCCCTAATCATCGGATGACCTTGAAACTCGGCATGAACGTTGGGTACCCTGACCAGGTAATACCATTTGAGTTTCAGCCAAATCCGTCAATAAACAACGGAGCGGCAGCCGAATAAACATTGCAAAAATTGTTTATTTGCAAATATCTCGAGAACGGTTGGAGCTAGAGCATTTTTGAGGGCATTTTTGACAGGGTTGAGCCATCGCCTCAGGGATGTCGGTAACTTTTTATCTTTCCATAGAGCCATCGTCCGCCCCCCTAAAGTTATAAACAAAAAAGTTAGTTACAGAGCCCTATAGGGGGTCGGTAATTTCGTGCCATTTTTTCGTCGAAAATCGGGAAGTTTTTCGATGGAAAATTTTTCTGACCTTGAATAAATTTTTTTTCACGACTTGAATTAATTTTTTTTTTATTTATTTATAAAATGTCTTTGAAAATTATAAGAAATTATAAGCATTGAGACTTGTGAAAATAAAAAAAAAAAAAAAATAATAAAAAATAACTGAATCGGCCGGTAAAGGAGTCCTCCGTTGCATTTGTTTATAACTTTCTCAACCCCTTTTCTGTATCTTCGCCCCTAATCATCGGATGACCTTCAAACTCGGCATGAACGTTGGGTCCCCTAACCAGGTAACACTATCTGAATTTCAGCCAAATCTGTCCATAAACAACGGAGCAGCAGGCAAATAAACATTGCAAAAATTGTTTATTTGCAAATATCTCGAGAACGGTTGGAGCTAGAGCATTTTTGAGGGCATTTTTGACAGGGTTGAGCCATCGCCTCAGGGATGTCGGTAACTTTTTATCTTTCCATAGAGCCATCGTCCGCCCCCCTAAAGTTATAAACAAAAAAATTAGTTACAGAGCCCTATAGGGGGTCGGTAATTTCGGGCCATTTTTTCGTCGAAAATCGGGAAGTTTTTCGATGGAAAATTTTTCTGACCTTGAATAAAAATTTATTTATAAAATGTCTTTGAAAATTATAAGAAATTATAAGCATTGAGACTTGTGAAAATATAAAAAAAAAGAAAAAAAAATTTAAAAGGAACTGAATCGGCCGGTAAAGAAGTCCTCCGTTGTATTTGTTTATAACTTTTTCAACCCCTTTTCTGTATCTTCGCCCCTAATCATCGGATGAAAAAGGAACTGAATCGGCCGGTAAAGAAGTCCTCCGTTGTATTTGTTTATAACTTTTTCAACCCCTTTTCTGTATCTTCGCCCCTAATCATCGGATGAACTTGAAACTCGGCATGAACGTTGGGAACCCTGACGAGGTGATACCATTTGAGTTTCAGCCAAATCCGTCAATAAACAACGGAGCGGCAGCCGAATAAACATTGCAAAAATTGTTTATTTGCAAATATCTCGAGAACGGTTGGAGCTAGAGCATTTTTGAGGGCATTTTTGACAGGGTTGAGCCATCGCCTCAGGGATGTCGGTAACTTTTTATCTTTCCATAGAGCCATCGTCCGCCCCCCTAAAGTTATAAACAAAAAAGTTAGTTACAGAGCCCTATAGGGGGTCGGTAATTTCGGGCCATTTTTTCGTCGAAAATCGGGAAGTTGTTCGATGGCAAATATTTCTGACCTTGAATAAATTTTTTTTCACGACTTGAATTAATTTTTTTTTTATTTATTTATAAAATGTCTTTGAAAATTATAAGAAATTATAAGCATTGAGACTTGTGAAAATA
>MVJL01003856.1:0-91355 GCA_002156465.1 Macrocentrus cingulum
AAAGGCGAGTAGGTGTCAAAATTGTTTTTGAATAATGACAGCATTTGTCAATGGTTTGTATTTCGTTGAAGGACAACTCGCCGGCTGTCCGCAGTTTGCCCCATTTTTGTTCGAGCTCAGTACAACTCAATTGCTCAAGATTTGCGACATCAATACTGAAAAATAGTAAAGCGATGAAACGTGAACCATAAGAAGAGCCTCAAATTATTGAAAAATAAATATTACTACATTAAAATAAATATTTACCGATTGACATATAGAAGAGTAGCAACCAAATGTTTGCAGCGTTCTCCTTTCCCGGATCTGCAACTGCAGTGTGCAGAGATGTTTCGATTGTTGTTTGCAACTGACAGGGTCACAGTAATTTGATGCGGTTTAGGATCAGATAGGGCCGAAGATTTTGCACATGCCGCGATAATAGTTATTGAATTATCAGTTTTTTCAGTGTATCCAACTACCCCAATGTGGCCGGCACGTAAAACCGCTTCTCCTTCTTTAATCGGGCGTTTTGAATTACCAGTTAACTCCACGATATCGGAAACTAATATTTCTAGAGGCTCCATATTGATTTCAGCTTTTAAAATACAGTAAATATGATTATTTTGTATATTTTGATGACAGTAATTTAGAGGTTGTAAACACATTTGAATCCACTACACTTCTATCGGCCATATTGAAACTATCGACCTGCCACCTATAGGGCTTGGTGATCGCCAATTGCGTATATATATATAATTTCATTGGACACCTTATACTGCGATGATGCCGCCTGGCGGCAAAAAAATAGCAGCAGCCACAAAACGGTATAAACGCCGGTATCGTAGACGCATTCATATACGGAATACGGATACGGAATGATGGAGGTCCGGTGTGCCGCCGCCGCCGCCGTCAAAAATGGGTGCATGGAAACACATCCAAAATGGCCATCTCACTTTTTTTTGTCGGTTTTTTTGGCAAATTTCCCTTCGTACATATATAGGTATCTACATATGTATTATCCCCGCTATAGTAGAGTATAATCCTCTGCTTCTGCAAAAAACTGCATCGTTCATAGATTTCAGTGTGTGCATATAACTATATATATTTTCATGGTAGTAGAGATCAAATGTGTAATTGTAAAACTAGGATTTTTCATGACATGATCGACCTGACGAAAGATAATAATAAAACTGTGGCATGAAATTGGAAAATTCTAGATTCATCGTGATCAAATACAAATCACTTGGCTTCCAATTCGACCTCAATAATCATGAATCTACAAACACTTTTTCAAGACTTTAATCCAAGGTAATAATATTAAAAAAATCAACTATCATTCACACTATATATCATATAAACAATATATCAAATATCATCAACATCGTCTTTAAAATTCAAAAATACTTTGTTATTCACGAGCACTTGAGAAGTCACGAAAAAAAAAAAAACAAGTCAACTTTGTTTTTCTTCTATTTTTTTAAATGCTATTTTCCAAGCATGATGTGATCGTTGAATTTAAATATTTAATGATTGGCATTTTGTTAATCAAATTCAAGTGTTAAATAGTGGTGTTACTCAATAATTAGCACAATCCTAGATTAGCCAACTAATTTATTTGTTTTTTACCAACAGTAAATTCCTCGTCCACTCTTGTCTAATGGTATTTACTGTGCTATTTGCACTGAGACGAGATAAATACATTGAGTGGAGTTACTGGTCTATATTCAGCCCGATATGGTTCTGGAAAGGCATGGTGATCTTGGGAGCAGCTGTGGGCAGTTACGTCTGGTGGAGACATCCTCATGCAAGACTGGAAGGTGATGCTTACGTGCACTATAAGGCTATGCTAATAACACTTGCATTACACCTTATATTATTGATGTTTGAGCTACTGGTTTGTGACCGTCTAGAGTCAGGCAGACATCTCTGGATACTCATATTTATTCCTTTGATCTTCATATCAATCGTATCGATAGCTGTAAGTATGTTTTTAGAATAATTTTAGAGAATAATTCCACTATTTATGACGAAAATAATTGATTTCAGGTTTGCATTTGGGCAGTAAAACATGATAGATCGTTTGAATTGGAGCTATTTTGTGCTGTGAATGTGCTACAGTTCATTTTTCTCGCTCTGAAATTGGATAAATTCATATCATGGAGCTGGGAAGTGGTATTTGTACCACTATGGGCACTTTTATGCTTGTCCTTGGTAGCTGTACTGTACACAATAGTGTTTGCTGCTGTTTTACTGCGAGCTCCTCAAGTTAATGCTCGTGTTCGGCGAACTTCCTTGAATTCAGCCTTGGCCTACACATTTCTCGTAGTTCCAATTTTGGTATTTCAAGTGAGTACTGGATTTTTGTTTTGTTTTCAATTCTCTTTCTGATATACTTACTTTCAGTTAATAATGCAAATTAATTATGATATATACTCGACTAATCTAACTTTCAGGTATTATTAGCAAATAAATTGGATGAACATCTATCCTTAGACTTCACAACTGTTGCTGCACCTCTGTTGCTCTCTCACATAACGCTTATTTTCATGTCATTTGGCGCTAAAGGTGGAAATAAATGTAAGAATAATTTTCTACTGGTAATTAAAAGAAAATTATATATTTTTAGTAATTAAAAAAATTATTTGTTTTATAGGGTGGTTTGGAATACGGAAGGATTTTTGTCAATTTTTACTTGGCCTATGTCCGCTTCTTCAAGAATACGGAAATATTTCGTATCAGCCACGAAATGATCAGGATCAACCGCCATGTGAGCCTATGGTTTTAGAAAAAAATGAGAAACATATCAAGAAAATCGACCTAACGAAGCCTGTTGTGCCTATAATTTCCATAGACTTGCCCGATTGATGGGTAAAAAATTTGTGGATTCTCATTGAACAATTATTGTAAGTGTCACTACATCAGGGAGATCAATTGAGTGACAGAATTTTTGTCCGAGACGATGAAAAAAGGTGAATTTACGTGTAATTCGCTTGCTAGCACAAAATACGTTGGGGTAAATATTTAAAATCATACTTCTCGACAAATATTTTGAGGAATTCGGAAATATTAATTTTTAGTTTTCAGTCATATCAATCCATCGTTACGTAAGATCTTTGTTACTTTTATTTTACGTTGGTTATACTTAGTTATTCAGATGATTAACCCGTCCTATTAGTTTCAAATTTTACTAATTATATTTTGAAATCGGTCAATGTTAATTCTCCACTGAGTTTATCATCAGTGCCGGTAGCTTGTGTGGAGATTCAAAGTATAGAATTCATTTACCGATTAATTGAGGGTGCTAATTATTCTGGTTGTGAATTTTCTTCCAATACTTTCCTCGACAGCGATTGACAGCAAACAAAAAAATAAATCATTTGTTTATTATTGATCTTAAAAAGTCTTCTGACGTACTTTCGATAAAAAAATATCTATATATTTACGATTTTTTCTATTTAATCTAATATTTGGAATAAATTCAAATGGATAATACGAGCTAGGACACAAGACTGAGCGCCTAGCGTTTGTGGGCTAGTATTAGTAAAGATTAAATGAACAGAGGATAAATTGTGATAGTGACATAATAAAAATGGGAAATTTTTTGCCATTTTAAACCATAAATTCGGGTATTCACATATTAAGTTAAAAAATATATATATATCGCGTCACCAAGGAGACATATTTTTTCATTAATATTACGATAACTCAGTCAATAAGTAAGTAAAATAACGGAAAATTTCATCAGAGTTAAAGGTTAGGAAATTAAATTTTGTACAAAAAATGTAGAATTAATTTTTTTGATATTTAGCTTTATTTTTGAGATATTTTAAGATTAAAAGAATACGAACTTTTTAAAATAAAAAATTTCTCAAAAACTAAGAAAGATACAAAAAAACTTTATCTCACATTTTTTGTAGAAAATTTAATTCCCAATCGTTTAACTTCTATAAGATTTTTTCTTATTATGCTTATTTATCGAGTTATCGCCAAAAAACTAAAAAAAAAAAAAATTTTTTTATCTCAATTGAACGTTCTAAAATTCATTTTCAAAACGTTAACGTGAATGAAAAATGATTATAGTACTAGTAGTTATTAATTTTACGACTTTTTGAAGATATACGCTCTCTTGGTATGGCGCAATATAGCATCAAAATTAATAATAGTAGTTGTACAAAGTCTTGTATATTAGTAGTTGCATTAACATGGATGTACATACGTATAATTTAATCGTACCTTAAATCAATAATTATATATACATATTTATCTATGAAAAATAATGTTTAAACAACATTTAATCACATAAATTTTTCTTTTTTATAAAAAAAAAATATCTACAAAGTAAGGCCCTTTACGATTGAATAAAAATTTATATTTTTCTGATAAGAATTTAAGCCACAAAAAAATTCATTATATTTTATTTTTCATATAAAAATACTACTATCACTAAAAATATTTTTTTTTTCCATTTGTCTCTAAATTTCGTTCAATATCAAAAGTCTAATGTGTTCAAAAGCTTTATCTTCAATTGTATATTTATAATGGCTTGCAATATATAAAAATAATTATTTATACATCTACTTGGCTTTACATTCAATAATTTTGTAAAATAAAAAAATACTAGTGACATAAAAAGAAACATTACCATGGAGGAATATATTCCGGAGTCCAGGAGCGACCTAATAGTGAAGATACCTTAGAAGTAGCCTGTGTAACATCAAAATTTGTGTCTTCTATCAGCGAAGTTTCCCAAATATAGAGAACTTGAAGTCTCTCCTTGCAAAGATCGACAAATTCAACTAATCCCGAGCATCTGTGGCGAAAAAAAAAATTAAACATCAAGATTTTTAACTCGAAAAAAATTGCCTTACGTAATTTCACAGTCGCCGAGCCCGACTGCCGAGAGATTGGGACAGCCTTTCGCCGTGGAAATTAAAACTTGATCGATAGTTCCAGGACTGTAGGTACTGACAACAAGTTCAACAAGACGCGGACAATTTTCTCCGATTCTTCGAACCAATGTCTCAGGAGGATATCCACCGAGATACAAATGCGTTATTGGCACAGCAGTGGTGAGAAGAGCCTCGTAATCATCATCGTCCGATAGGTAAGATGATCTATCATAAAAAAAATTTATGTACCCTTAAATAATCAGCTTTACAAAAAAAAATATAACTACTTACAGAATGAGATTGAGATTGGGCGACTGGCTTTCCAGAGTCAGCCAAGCACGGTCGCTGATGCGTGCAAATGGTTTCGACTCGTTGTACGCCTGGATTTTCATGGTTTTAAGCCTCGCGCGATTTTCTGCAGACACTGCTGTCAGAAGATCATCACTGAGCAGCGAGTACGGCACGGAAATTTCCCGCAGGCAGTGACACTGGCTGACTAATTCAACAATATCTAAACAAAAATTGGATTTTAAATCGGAAAAAAACCTTCACGAGGTTTTACCTTGTGGTGAAAAATTTGTCGAGTCTTCAATACGCAATTTATCAAGACTCCTGACATCTCTACACGCCTGATGATCAGTCCAGACTGGAGATGAAGAATCGTCGAGGATGAGCGATTGGAAAAATGGTGATATATCCGAGTGAGTTTCCGAACCCGTGATGTCTTCTGGATTGGAGATTGGTGCGGAAAGTGATATCGAGCCTGTCAGTGTCAGCATCTGTAAATAGATAAAAAATCCTAACAGAATATTTGATCATAACGGTGAGAAAAACAAAAAAATACTGAATTAACTATAATATTCACAATTTTTTAGCTGTCAATGGATTTTTTTCAGAGGAATCATGGATGTCAGTGCTCTGCACGACACAGTTCTCAGTGATACACTGGCACTTTGGCACCCCCGGAGGCGCACAGGCGATTTTCCAATCAATGGGAAAGACAGAGAAAGATAGAGGGGAGATTGGAAAGGATTCTGCAAAGCTTCGCTGTCCCACTCGAATAGACCAATGAATTGGACGCGGTAAAAGGTGGTCGTTTGCACTCTATCTGTGCCAAGTGCTCGCAAAACGTGCAGCCTCTACTAGGCTGTTCACGTGAACGTCCCTGACATGTATCCAAGTATGTGAATACAATCACGTGTATGAAAGGAGAATGAAAGTTACAAATAATTGAAATGATCGAAATTTGCCGAGTTAATTTGTCGTCGAAGAGAGAGAGAATGAATTTAACTGTAGTGTGCACGTAATTAAGTTGTCGATGATTAAATAACGACAAAATTCCATGTAACTTGAAGTATGTCAAATATTTTTTTGTCTTCTTGTTGCGCAAATAATTCGCTTGATAAACACGTGTTTCACAGTTCACGCGGGCACGCGACTTATGAAGCGATTTTATAGTTTAGCTGCACGTGACTCTGAAGTACGTCACTCAGTCACTAAGTGCGTAGGTATAAAATTTCATCGAAATATAGGGATTTCATATATTAATTATATATTAAACGTTTTATTTAAATATATCAATTCTATTTAAAAATATAAACACAGTTTTTTTTCGGTTAAAAATGATTAAATTGTATTTTGAAAAGTGTATACATACGTATTTTGATTTTAGGTTTTCAATGTCATGTTGATACTGAAGATTTAGAGGTGGATAATGAACTGACGAAAAATTAACACTGTAATTTTCAACAGCACTAACCGACACGTGATAGCGATGTCACCATTCGCGCGGCTTGTGATCATATTAAAACGAATTCAGAGCTTCTAGCTTTATCAAGGTACAGTTACATATATATGTCATTACGTCAGATCGACTGGCGGAATTATGAATAACGCAGTTTTGCATTTATTGGAAGAAATATTCCACTTTATCGACATAAATTTTTTTTAATAGTCTGCCGATCCAGTATTCAATATAAATACGTTTTTTTTGTTATTCAATTTTAAAATGATCTGTCTTTAGATGAAAAAAATAAAATGGAATTTTTGAATACACTGTAAGTAATTTTTCAATGCCATGAATTTACATTCGTATGAGTGTATGTTTTTTATATGTTAAAAAAAAAGAATAGTTAATTTTTTTCTTTGCTCAAAATGTCAGTGATGCGGTTAATTTACTGTTTATTTTTAATTATTAGACCGATTATTGAAATTAATTGTTCAACCCTAGCACCAGAAGACCAAACTCCCGAGTTGGAGACCAGAATAGTCGGAGGTAAACCAACAACTATCAAGAAACATCCCTACATGGTAGGTTACTATACGAAAAAAATTATTTTCTTATATACATCTAAATTAATTTCATTTTTCAGGTAATAATTCAACTTCGCAACGGTCCGTATGCCCACTGCGGCGGCACGAACATTCGGCCCAAGTGGGTGCTAACTGCTGCTCACTGTCTCATGGGGTAAATTGGAATATAAATAACGGTGGATTTATAACTTTACTGTCGGATTAAATTAACTTAACAGCGGAGAATCTGGCCGATGGACTCTTGTTAATCCCTGGAATTATTTGGTGATAGCTGGAAGCACTACTGTCACATATTCCTCGACTTGGCAAGTTCAAAATGTTCAGAGAGTCGTTCCACATCCTCGCTACAATTCTGCGACAATGAGTCATGACATTGGACTTCTCGAGGTATAATTCAATTGAGGACAAATTTTTATAGTTAAAAAATGGCATGGTACTCGATAAATTTTGATTCAATTACTGCAAATCTTCTCTTTTATATTGACAAACACTTGAATCTTCGTTAAAAAAAAAATTTATGTGTTCTTTTTAATCAAAAAGGGATTTTATGACGCACCTTTCTGTTCTGCAGCTTGTCAAGCCATTTCGTATCAACAGTTATGTTCAATATGTCAAGTTACCACCAGTATTTAATACACGTTTATTCGACGAGCCGAGAAATTGTGCCACACTCGGTTGGGGACAATACAACGCGGCTCCTGGAAAATTGGTTAGATTTATTTTAATTATTGAATTTTTTTTTTGTCTATTAACTATCTTGGGAATTACTTAGCAATTCAGCGAAGTACTTCGAGTGGTAGCTCTGGATATCTTGAGCAACAAGGATTGCAACATGTATGTGATTCTCATGCCTGTTCCATCAGATCAGATTTGCGCAGGCCGATATGAGGGTGGAGTCGATTCATGTCAGGTTTGTAGATTTGTTCAATTAATTCGTTTTGAATTATAATTGATAATGTATTGAGGTGTTTGAATGATTTATTTTTCAGGGTGACAGCGGAGGTCCGCTGATGTGTAATGATATTCAAGTTGGAGTTGTTTCTTGGGGACGTGGCTGTGGTTTGCCATATTCTCCGGGAGTTTATACTCGCATAGATCTATTTCTTCAGTGGATTAACGGAACAATAATGAAGAGTAACAGCCCGCGTACTGTGTCAATTAGTTTCTTCACTGTCATCTCTATCCTCGTTGTTTTGTGGGTGAAATAATTTTTTTTTCAGTTGTTATACACACTGTCTAAAGTGTGAACTGGTATTTTTCAAGTAAGGTTTTTCACGGAATTTTGGGGGAGCTAAATGAAAATTTGATTTTTGATATATGCGCTATTGATGTGATAAACAGAAGATATATGAAAAATACATTTAAAAAATTTTTGTTGTTATTTATTAAGCAATTGAGTTGAGTTGAAATTTGATAAGGATGAAAAAGTACAAGGATATTATATATTATATTTAAAAAATATATGTATTTTTTTTTTATTTTACGACTTTTCTGGAATTATAGGGAAGACGTCATAGAAACAATTTAAATGTTTAATTTTTTTTTGTTCAATCATCCTAATTTTTTTTGCAGCCAGGACCTTATAGAAATCCTTCATATATATGTATATCCAGTATATCATTCGATTTCATTTTCAAGGATTTTCAAGGACTCATGTAAAAAAAAAATTTTCCTCAAGAAAATTCTTAATTTCCGACGAAAAAATTTCACAAAATTACTGACACTGCAGATCACAGTGCATTCTATATTAATCATTTATATTTATAATTAATTTATATCTATCAGCTGTAGTATCAGGATTTTTTATGCGATTTTTCAGATTATAGCGAGGATTTCGGGCTGCAAAAAAAAGTGTGATGATAAAAATGACTGTCGATAACATCGCAAGCAGTATATAAAGCATAGTTACCGCCGTCTCTTGTAAACACACACACACACTAAAAAGTAAAAACACTGCATCACTCATTCAGTTCCAGAGTCATGGCGTTGCCCAATATGAATGATACTTTTCTATCAAAACCTTTTTGGCAAAATGGGCCAGCTCCTGGTGCCGTTTATAATTTTCCCGGAAAAGTCGTAAATCTTGATACTTCGGGTATACAACGATCACAGTAAGAATACATTAATTTATCATATATAAGCCGATAACGAAAATTAAAAAGTGCATGTCATGATGCGTTTAACATTGAGAAAAATCCATTATATCTAGATTTTGTCCAAAATTCTTCGGATTCAAATTTTACTCAGAGTTCAATCAATCTAATTGTATTTTTTCATATTCATCTCGATTACTCTCAATTTATTTTAAATCAAATTGGTACCCTAACCTCAAATTTTTCTTGGATGTCCAAGTATCAATAAATCAATTATATTTCTACAGAACTCCAATTACAACTGGAACATCCGTCGTTGGAATTCAATTTAAAGATGGTGTCATGATTGCTGCTGATCTTCTAGCATCCTATGGATCTCTAGCTAGATACAGAAACATTGAACGTGTCATCAAAGTCAATGATAGTATTATCCTGGGTGCCGGTGGAGACTATGCGGATTATCAACACATAAAAAACATCATTGAGCAAAAAATGTAAGCATTAATGACAATTTTCACATGAAATTATCTTCTAAAATTGGTTTTATTCCTTCTATGATTTAAGTCTTGAAGAGAAGTGCTTGGATGATGGTTTTATCTTGAAACCCCGATCACTCCACTGCTGGTTGACTCGAGTTTTGTACAACCAACGATCAAAATTCGATCCTCTGTGGAATAATTTCATCATTGCCGGGATTGAAAACGATAAACCGTGAGTTTTTTTCCTTCTTAAACCCAAAACTCAAGTATCAATTATTAATTTTACAATTATTGTCCCATAGATTCATGGGAACTGTCGACAAATTGGGCACAGCTTACGTTGACCCTGTTATCGCTACGGGATATGGAGCTTACATGGCTTCACCACTGCTTCGAAAGGCTTACGAAGACAATAATGAAATGACCGAGGAAGAGGCTGCAAATGTCCTGCACAAATGCATGGAAGTTCTCTACATGAGAGATGCCAGATCATTTCCAAAAGTATGAATTCGTTTTTCCACATAATTTTTTTTTTCAAAGTTAATGATACATTTTTTAATTTTTAGTACCAATTGGGCGTAATTACCAAGGAGAAGGGCATTGAGATTCGGGGACCAATTTCAAATACAGGCTACTGGGAAGTCGCTATACTGGATAAGCCAATTGCTAATTAATTACCTTTCATAAGTTTCTGTTTTAATCAGTTTGATACATTTCATCAAATAAAAAAAAAATAACTATTGGCTGATTAATTAAGAAATTTGGTTAAATAGTGAGTATTTCACAGCCCTCATTATTTATTAGAATTGTATGCTCAATCTGTGCTGTTCTTGCGTTATCGACAGTCACTGCAGTCCAACCGTCTTCGAGAATTTCAATTTCACAGCCGCCTTGGCTTAAAACAGGTTCTATGGTAAAAATCATTCCAGAGCTCATTTTTTCCGGATAATCATTTGCTGTAATTCGATAGATAATGGTATAAATACGTGCCTAGGAGAAGTTTTGAGACGATACAAATCTTGCAAGAGGTACGTACCCCTTGGAGATCTGGCAATTTTTGCCATTGTTTTCAGTTTTTTCTAAATAACTTTGTAACTAAGCAAAATAACGAAAAATTTTATAGGAATTAATTTATTTGTAGTTCGATTTTCTATAAAAAACGTCGATGAAACTTTTTTGTATCTCTCTCAGTTTTTGAGATATAATCATTTTTTGAAAATTCTTATTTTTCGAAATATTTTGAAAAAAATTCAAAATACCAGAAAAATGTATTCTACATTTTTTGTAGAGAATTGAATTTCCTAGCATTTTACTCTAATAAAATTTTCCATTATCTCGCTTAGTTTCTAAATTATCAGTAAAAAACGAAAAAAAAGTGGCAAAAACTACGAAATTTCCACGCATATACCCCTTGAAAGATTTTTCTCTGTATTATTAATTAATTTTAAGCTCAAGTAACATAATATATTTACCAAAATGAAGAATATCCGGTAGTCCATGAAAGTATCTTCCTATTCCATGTCCAGCAAAAGCTGGAATTACAGAAAATCCATTTTTCCGAGCAATTTTATCTATTACACAGCCTATAATTCCAGAAAAAAATCATATATATATTAATCATATTAATTTAAAAATACTACATCTATCGAAAATAATTTTTACCAATAGACGAAAATTTTTCGCCGGCTTTACAAACGTTTATTCCAGCAGTTAAACAATTTTCAGTTACTTCAATGAGCCTTTTAGCTTCCGAATCGACTTCTCCGACGGTAAACATCTTGGAACAGTCACCGTGAAAGCCGTTCAAGTATACCTTCAAATAAATAAGTTAATTACTGATAAAATTGTGACTTGAAAAAAATTTTTTAGCCAGTAATTACCGTTATATCAACATTCAGAATGTCACCTTCTTGCAGAGGCCGATCGTCTGGAATTCCGTGACAAGCTACGTTGTTAACGCTTGTACATATAGATTTAGGAAAACCATGATAGTTCAGTGGACTCGGATAAGCTCCATTTCTAATAATCATTTCATGCACTGTCTTGTCAATAAAATCCGTCGTAATACCAGGCTAAAATGGATCATTTTTAGAGTGGAATCAGTGAAATTTTAATACCAAATAAACTATATAAATTACCTTGAATAGAGGAGCGATATTTTTTAAAATTTCTGCAGCCATTCGACAGCTTTTTCTCATATTTTTTATTTCATCCTCATTTTTTATATCAATTGTTTGAGATTTTTTTTCAGGCACTCCCGACTCGTAGTATGACGGTTTAGATATATGCGGTGGTACTTCTTGATGTCTTGATACAAATTTTGGAGTAACTATTTCATAATCTCCAAAAGAGTTTTTTGTTGCTGCTGAATTTATCTAAAAAAAAAGTTTTTAAATACATTTTTTATGTAAAGAAAATAAATAATTTTTTTACCTTTCTCATACTTTGTTTTAAGTTTTTGGAAAAACATTCCATCAGCAGCTTATTAGATTTTTTCATATTATTTAACATTTTTCTTGACGCTATAAAAAAAACTTGATTCTAATAGAAATTAATAGCTTTTTATTGTTTAGTCGAGTCGAAACATTTTTTGAAACTTGAAAATTTTTAAATTTATATCAACTTTTAGGTCCCGTGTAATAGGTTATGTTTATTTATTTATTTACTTATCGTGTTGATTTTAATAAACAGCTAAAATTGTGATAGACTTCAGTTATGCACCAATTACAGATGGATCTTCATTTTTTGATATAAACTGCATCGCACATGTCGTTATACACTTTGACTGTTAAAAAATATTTAATCCCATCTCTCCCTGCCATGCTCTTACTAAATACACGTTCTAAACATATATCCAGTTGTATTGAAAATAATTTTAAAAAATAATTAAAAACAAAAAACTCACGAAACAAATGATAATAATCGATAATTATTGATGATGAGTTAAATTTTTGGTACTTCTTTCATTTATTGAAGCATAAATAGATTTAAAAAAATTTTATTTGAAATTTGAAATAAAAATTTGCGATTTTTTTTTCTTAGTTTTAGGATTTTTTATCAATCAGATTGTTTTAAAAAATTCTACAATGGTGAAAAAAATTATTTTAGGCACAAAAATACAAAAATTTTGACTTTTAATTGTATTTTTTCAATTTTGCCACAATCTAATAACCTTGTCTTTGCCTCCAGACGCAACTCTGACACCATCAGGAGCCCAATCCACGGCATATACTTCATCCGCGTGTCCAGGAAGATCTTGCACGAGTTTCTTCGTCTTCATACTCCACACTTTGAGGGTAGAATCCGCGCTACCACTAACTAAAAGTCGGGAATCTGCGCTCCAGGCTATCGAATAGACAGCTTGAACGTGGCCTCTCAAAGATTCGAGGAATTTGCCAGTCAATGCATCCCACAATTTGATTGATTTGTCAAAAGACGCTGAGGCGATGATACGGCCGTCTGGTGAAAACCTCACGTCATTTATCAGCTGCTGATGGCCCGTCATTCTCGCTAAAATTCCACGTAAATTAATATAACGTTTAAAAATGTATAATTCAAAGCTTACCAATCATTTTCTTCTCCTTTTCCGGTCTCCACAGGAATAAAGTAAAGTCATCGGACCCGCTGACAAGCAATTCTTCGCTGAATGCTTGATACCGCCGCAGAGCGCGTTCTTGTGGACTTTCAGAATTCGATTTGCTCTCGAGCACTTCGAATGGACCTGTCCTAAGAACATAGTCAACATTTAGAGCCAATGTATTTACCCAGTGAGCGTGGCCCTCTAAAATCCTGCAAAGAATGCCCTGAAATTAATTTAAAAATTAATTTTTACACGCGAAATGCTCATGAATAGGAAATAAATTCTCTGCTACAGGTTTTTAAAATGACTTTTCGTCAATTTTTAACTAAAAAAAAATATTTTTTCTCAATATTATTCGTATCTAGAATAAGTTAATAAGGATATCTCTTGAAAATCTCACACTTTTTGTGATTTTTTTTTCAGTTTTTTAACAAACAAACGTTTCGCACAGATTTTATCTCTCACATATCCTTGTTAAAAATCCTAGAACGCATTTCCTTACATCTGTCGCTCTCCATACTCGAATAGTTCTGTCCTGAGATGCGGAATAAATGAGTCCACTGCCGCCCCAGCGAACACAAGTGACGCTTTTCGTGTGGCCAGCAAGAACTCGAACAGTCTGACACAATGTTGTATCCCAGATCCTGAGATCGCAGTCCTTTGACGCACTTACAAGCAGTCGACAGTCTGGATTACTGTGAAATGGCTCCCAACTGAGAGAAGTCACCCACATTTTGTGTCCAGTCAGAGACTTTCCGATTTGTTTGCCCGTCGTCGGATCCCACAGACATATAGCGCCATTTTTGCAGGCAGACGCGAGCTTGGTGCCACACGGCGACCAGGAAATACAGAGAACCCAGTGGCGATGTCCAGAGCACGAGTACAACGGCGTCTGCGTGTGAATATCCCAAAATCTCACAGTTGTATCGCCAGACCCGCTCGCAAGGTGCTGCCCATTTGGAGAAAAGGCTATCGAGATCACGGCCTCCTTGTGTCCTAGAAAAAAACCATTTTTTTACTCTCTCATTCAATCAAAAATCATTTTTCTTACCTTCGATAGATCCCGTACACCTGGTGACTGCTCGAACTTTAAAAACAGCCTGCAGCTGGTAAATAATCTCCAAAACATTTTCACTGATTGAAAAATCTGCGGTCAAGTTGTCTTGAAGTTTCCCCGTTAATTCGACGTCATTGACGAAAAATGACAGGGGCACTGGTTCGGAATTTTTCAAGAGACCGTTGCACAGTTGCTGCAGTTCCTCGACTGTCAGACTTGTTGGTATTGCAACTGGACTCAATGCCTCTCCATCGCCAGACGATGATTTAAATTTTACAGATACTATTTGATCCATAACTTAATTGTAGTAATTTTAATAAATTAATTAGAGCGTTTTTTTCAAGACGAAAAATCGTGGAATGAATTGATTATCTAGCAATCGACCTTTTTTATACTTTTAACCTATTAATTGATACACTCAAAACAGGCACGTGTGTTGTCAACATAACCTTCAAAAACTGGAACCCTTTCAAGTCGAATTTTCATGCACTTTTGTCGCGCGACAATGTGAATTTTGCGAGGTGATAAAAAAATTGATATTCAACAACAAAGTTTTGGGGTTATGAGAGCTTTCGCAGTTGAATAAAGCACTTATTTCCAAGTAAAGTTGACAATTAACGTTTAATTATGTCCAAAAAAACTGCAATTTTGCTGATGGCTGATGGGGCCGAGGAAATGGAAGCAGTAATTACTGCTGATGTGCTCAGACGAGCTGGGGTAAGTTCATAACGTTTTATTATTTGTAAGAATCGATTGACCAAAAAGAATTTATAATTCATCATTAGATTGACGTGACAATTACGAGTATAACCGGAAAAGACTGTGTGACTTGCAGTCGTGACGTTAAAATTTGCACTGATGTCAAGCTCCAAGAGGCAATTGATCGCAAATTCGATGCTGTAATTTTGCCTGGAGGCCTGGGAGGCTCCAAAGCTCTTGCTGAGGTAAATATCGACATTCCAAATGGAATAATTCAAGTTACCTTATGGATTGTTTTTTTTGGCAGTCAAAAGAAGTAGGAGAGCTCCTTAAAAAGCAGGAAACCGAAGGGAGAATCATTGCGGCTATTTGTGCGGCTCCAACTGCTCTGAAAGCCCATGGAATTGGCAAAGGAAAGCGAATTACATCGTATCCAGCCATGAAGGACCAGTTGAGTGATTACTACGAGTACCTGGACGAAACCGTGGTTTTCGATGGTAATATTTCATAGTAATACAATTAATTCAATGATTATTTAATTATTCATGCCTGTAAAATGCTTGATACTGACGTGTTTGTTTTGAATTTCAATTCAGGAAACATTATAACTAGCAGAGGGCCGGCTACTGCTTTTGCTTTTGGTCTAGCTATTGTGGAGAAATTATTAGATAAATCGACAGCTCTTCCAGTTGCTAAAGGAATGCTGTATTGTGATTATCAATAAACAAAATTCTACGTAAGAATAAAGCTCTGCGGATTTGGTTTTTGTTGTGTACGCGGTGTACACCGTGACTCTAGCGGTCGTTTTGATGGACTGTCAACAGGTTTGAAACCTGCCTAATCGACTCGCTTCGCGTGTGGCGTTTTTTTTTTTTTTGTAGGTAGATATATGTGATATCAAGTTTACTACATCTCTAGCACAACTACGAACCACTGGTCAATTTCAATGCAATTTTCTGTCAATCGGTGTGGAATATGTGTATTTGCTTGTGGTTATACATGGCTGTAGTTTGTGATTTTGATGTGTAACGACTTTTATTCAAAACTATACATGTGTATATAAAGATTTTTCACTGTATAATATTGGTTCTGAAAATAATTAGACTACGTCAAGATGGGTGTGCCGAAATTTGCTAGGTTTATTTGCGAGAGATATCCCTGTATTATTGAATTGCTGAACGAGTATCAGGTACGTGGCTTTATCATTGCTTCAATGTTTTCTTATTCAACCAGTCTGATTGCACACACTTGTGTAACCTTTGTTTTTTTTTCTATTTTCCAACAGATTCCCGAATTTGATAACCTTTATTTGGATATGAATGGGATCATCCACTGCTGTTCACATCCCAACGATGCTGATGCTCACTTTCGTATTACCGAGGAAGCAATTTTTAAAAATATTTTTCACTACATTGAAATTTTATTTCGCACTATCAACCCACAAAAATTATTTTTTATGGCTGTTGATGGGGTCGCTCCACGTGCAAAAATTAATCAACAGCGAGGCCGGCGTTTTCGCACTGCCAAAGAGGCAGAAGTCATCGAGGCTCGAGCTCGTGCTCGAGGTGAAACCATCCCCACGGAGGCTCGATTTGACTCGAATTGCATCACCCCAGGAACGGTTTTTATGGCCAAACTCACTGAACAACTCAAGTATTTTGTTACATACAAAATTACCACGGATAAGCTCTGGCAAAAGTGTAAAATTATCCTGAGTGGACCTGAGGTAAGTGACAAATTATGCTTAAATCACCTTAAGAATATATATATCTACGCTAAAAGTTTTCACGTCATTGCCATACCTCCCAAACATCCTTAAATTAACAATAAATAATATTTTATTAAATTTTTAGACTCTTTTCACTTGAAACTCAGTTCTAAACCTCTCAAACTCCCCGAATTTTTAATCACCAGCTGTCTTTACGTAAATTTTCCTGCATAATCCGTCGAAATACACATTTATGCTCAACAAAATGAGTCAGAAATTGATTTTAAAAAATCCCACAGGCATTATTGATGTATTTTCGAATCGTGTATCATAATTTTACCGGTGATATTTCTGTTTATTGACCGATTTAAATTGATTTCAGGTGCCCGGCGAGGGTGAGCACAAGATTATGGATTACATAAGGTACATAAAGTCCCAACCGGACCATGATCCCAACACTCGCCACTGTCTCTACGGTCTGGACGCAGATCTCATAATGCTGGGCCTGTGCACTCACGAGCCACACTTTGCAGTGCTACGAGAAGAAGTAAAATATGGCCGAAACGTCCAAAAGACAATAATCAGCCCAGAAAAAACAAAATTTTGCTTGTTACATTTATCTCTACTGCGT
Source organism: Macrocentrus cingulum (assembly GCA_002156465.1). NCBI lineage: Eukaryota > Metazoa > Arthropoda > Insecta > Hymenoptera > Braconidae > Macrocentrus > Macrocentrus cingulum. The sequence continues at coordinate 17,429 of MVJL01003856.1, forward strand.
GAGTATCTCGATCATGAGTTTGAATCACTCAAATCCATCTTGCCCTTCCCGTACGATCTCGAAAAAATCATTGACGACTGGATTCTCATGGGATTTCTCATCGGCAATGACTTTATTCCTCATCTGCCGCACATTCACATAATCAACGGATCCTTTCCGGTGTTGTATCGTGCGTATATGGAGGTCCTGCCAACACTGGATGGATACATCAACGAAGCAGGTTACCTTAATCTGCCGAGATTCGAAAAATTCATGGAGCGACTGGCAACAGTGGATGTTGATCGCTTCGCAGATCATCAGGCGGAATTGAAGTACTTTGAGGCAAAGACTGGGCGTCTGCCGAACGAGCACGAGCGGACAGTGTACAGAAAGAACAAAGATTCCGCGGTAGTTTTAAAACCAAACAGCAGCAGTAAAAAACAATTAAACGCTCTGATTCAGCAGACGGCTGAGATTTTGCAGGGTCACTCGGACGAGGATCTGGGCGATTCCGACTCGGAGAGCGACCTAAACAGTGTGGAATTCGTGCAGCACAAGCGCGATTACTACCTGACAAAGTTTGACTATACAGAAGTAGACGCGACGGTGCTGCGGTCGCAGGCCGAGGGTTACGTCACGGCAATTCAGTGGATTCTTCACTACTACTACAACGGCTGCCAAAGTTGGTCGTGGTTCTACCCGCACCACTATGCACCCTACATCTCCGACATCAAGGATTTCAAGGACTTCAAATTCGACTTTGAAATGGGCAAACCATTTCTGCCATTCGAGCAGCTGCTCGCGGTGCTGCCTGCGGCGAGTAAATCGCTCCTGCCCGAGGCGTACCAGGGCCTGTTGACCGAGGAGGAATCGCCCATCATCGACTACTACCCGTTGGACTTTCAAACGGACATGAATGAGAAAAAACAGGAGTGGGAGGCCGTGGTTTTGATCCCGTTTATCAATGAGGACAAATTAATCGCCGCTATGGAGCCTCTAAATCACAAGCTCACGGCTAAGGAGAAAAAACGCAATTCTCATGGGCCTATACATGTTATAAAATATACTGAGCAGAGCCTGGGTATCATGAGAGCGCCAGAATATTTTCCAGCAATTGAGAGTCACGCAGAAATTCTAACAATAGACCCTGAGACAGTTATTGTGCCATCAGACAAGCTTGTCAAGGGTTTGTGCCCGGGTGTAAAATTAAACGTCTTCTACCACGGTTTCCCGACGCTGCAGCACATCGAACACACGGCAAAGTTCGAAAAGTCGAGGGTTAAAGTGTTTGAACATGCGTCGCAAAACGAGAACATGATTCTGACAATCGTGGAAAAGAAATCGCCGTCATTGAATCAACTTGCCGCGGAGTTACTCGGCAAACTCGTGTTTGTCAAGTGGCCACATCTGCTAGAAGCTCTGGTGGTGGCTGTGTCCAATGGCGAGCGTAAATTCAGCCTTGTAGACATAAAAGCCAGCTACTCGCCGGACAATTTGCGGCGCGAAGAGCTGAAAAATGCGTCAGGGGAACAATGGCGCATTCAGGCGCAGTCTATAGCCGGGGTGTACAAGAGTCGTTATGGAATCGACGTGGGCGAGACGAAGCTGTTGGTACACGCGCGTCCAATCAGCGGACGTCGATATATCCTCACTACTCAGGGGCGGTTGTCCCTTCAGCAAGAGTGGAGCACCCACGCGGCCATGTACGCGTATCAAACGATCCTCCGAGACTTGGAAGTCGAGCGTGACGGCTATGTGGCGCACAAGGACGTCAACGACGTCTTCCGACAGAACAGCGTGTGCTTCATGCTTGGCCACCCGCACTACGGGGCCATGGGCGAGGTCACTGAATCTGGAATGAACAAAAAAACGGGACGGGTAAGGGTTGCAATGCATTACGCGCCCGAGCCAAGGTTTGGACATTTGAAACGTCAGCAGGATGACGCTTACACGCAGTATATGTACGGAAGCGCGGCGGGACATCGTCTGGGAATCAGTGCTCATCTTCTCAGTCGAATTACCGGCTCTATTTACGTGCAAACAAATCGCAACGAGCAGGAACGCAAGCCAAATATCGGCTTAAATCTCAAGTTTAATAAGAGAAATGAAGAATTGCCAGGTTACACGAAGAAAGTTGATAATCAGTGGACTTACAGCATGAAATCTGTCGAACTTATTCGTGCGTATATGAATAAATTCCCTGTGCTCTTTGAATATCTGGCTCTTAATGTGGGCAATGATATAATTGAGCAGGATCAGTTACCACCCAACGCCGAGGATGTGTGGTCGCTTATTGCCTGGTTGAATGAGCAGCCTTTTCGCAATGTGGCCCTGCGCAGCTGCAATTTACGCGGCCTGGAGCCGGAAATTGTGGAAAAACTCATGGAAGAGGGAAGCAAGTATGCAGAAGAGGAGCCCGCCATGTCAAAGACTGTTTTCATGCAGGTAAAACCGCACTTGCTGTACAAACCCGAGTTGAGTGTGGGAAATATCGCGCCAGATCCCAGCGCGGCGCACCGTGTTTTTGACCGGGTGATTGTGGTAAGGGAAGGCTTCTCCGTGCCCCTCGGATACAAGGGAACAATAATTGCCGTGCAGAATGATGACCCCGACAATATTTCCTATGAGATTTTGTTTGACAAGCCATTTATTGGCAGCATTTCGGTGACGGGAACTGGAACAATGCGTAGGTACAAGCTCTTTACCGCCGAATTCATCAACATTAGCCACGGATACCGAGCGGAAGAGGATATTACCGGTCTTGGAGTGATGCTGAACAAATTAATACAGAAAAAACAGGATAAGGAAAGTTCTCCAAAGCCGCAGAAGCCCAGTGCTTTCGCGTCCTACAACAAACACGGGAATTTCTTCCCCGAGTTTGGCAAGGAGCGGCAAAATAAAGCTCAAGCGCAAGAGCCGCAAATTCGCGTGATGAAGAAGGATTCGGAAGTAAAGGTTAATCCAAAGGCAAATCTGAATTCACCGATGAAGAAAAATGCGGCGAAGAAAAATGAGTCTCCGCGACAGCAGCCGAAGAAAGCAGCGCAAGAGAAGAAGGAAACGCCGCGGGCTGCTGCTGCTGCTGCTGCTCCTCCGCCTCCTACTACTGTTGTGAGCCAAGCACCGGCAAACTCCACGCCAAACACAGAGTTTCAAATGCTGTGGAATGAATTGCACAAATCGGCATCTACAACGCCAAAGCCCATGACGTCGCCAATGACATTCCCAATGGCAGCACCGATGGCAACGCCAATGACAGCGCCGATGCCTCCAGTTGTCCATCCGCCAGTAAGTGCTCCGCAGGACCCGAGCGCCTTTCTCAAGGCCGTACTCAAGATCTCAGACGACAGTTCGACGAGTAATTCGTATCACCCGCCACCGGCAGAGTCGTTTGGCTACGTTCCGCGACCAGTGCCGCCGCCGCCGTTGAATGTCGCCGGGTGGATGGATCAGTTGAAGCAGTACAAGCCACCAGCGGCTGCCCCGCCGATCAAGGATGGTTGTTACTACTCCACGCTTCTCCTGAATCACATGCAGCGGTTAGGCGCGGGTGTTCCGAGGTACTACTACAGCCCGCACAGCAATTTGATACGCTCGTCGATTGTCCTGCCGGATTTGCGGGTCTTCCAGGGCGATCTGTGCGCAAACCATCACCTGGCCAGGGAAAATGTATCCGCCAAAGTGTGCCAAGAGTTGAAAATTGAGGTGGAACCCTGCAAGCCGCAGAATATCTTTAAAATGATGCCGCCGGACGCGTGGATAAATCCAGGCCACCCGCAACTCCCACAACCGCCAATGAATATGCAAAATATGATGTCGCCACGGTCGTTTTTGGACACGCAAATGTCGAGTATGCGACCGCCTGTGTCTGCGAATCCTCTCATGCCCCAATCGGCACCGCAATTCACGCAAATTGCGCCCGTTCGGCCGCCTCAAATGAACCCTCCGCGGCCACTTGGCGCCGAACGCAAGGATTCGAAGCAGAGCACGCCGTTTGTGCCGCTGCAGGCGCAGAAGAAGACGAGAGGGCGGAAAATGGAACCTGTTCAGGCGTCGAAAAATCCAGAAGCCGCGAAAACCCAGCAGTCGTCGAAGAATCGAAAGGCCAACAAATATGCAGACAGCAGTTTTTATGTAGATAATGTACGTAAAGGAGCAAAGGCAATCTACTGCAGTGATTTGATTATCGCCAAGGGTGAAGGATCTAAGGAAAAACCTCCTGTGCAAAAAGCACAAAAGGCTCCGCAGCAACGAAAGTCTCGGATTGCCGCCAATTTCGGCTCGGCTTCAGCAGCCACTGCCAATGGCGCCGATGCGCAACAATAATCGCACTTTCATTGTAATTTGGATGAAAAGTTTTTAATTTTAATTTTTTTTTCCTCAAGAGTTTTTTTTTTGAGAAGTACCCCGATGGGGGAAAACGTTGAAACATATTTTGACTTGAATACGTACGAAATTATTTCATCAATTGCGACATTTAAAATTTTGATTTCACAAACCGATTAATTGAATGATCCAAGAGAGGGGTTTCATATTCATGTAATTGTGTTTGTTCTTTTATTTCCCTTTTTAATGATTAATTGATAGTGTTTATTGTGTTTTTTTTTTCAAGTTGGGTCAATTATTGATGAAATAATGAAAGTTCATGATTAATCTAGCGTTCTTGGTCAAATGTGATATCACGTATAATTTATATTTTTTCACATCCAGTGAGTACATTTATAATCATTGATAAATAAGAAGATTTGCTGATAAATCAGTGTTATTTTCTCTGATTAGAAAGTATGCTTTTTTTTATACTCGGTACTGAGTTTGTAAAATATTTGAAGACTATTCACAATCAATGTGCCCATGTGTAAACCAGTAGATTAAATTCAGTTTAAAATCTGAATAAATAATAATGAAAAAATGGAAAAAACCACAATTTCGGATAAGTATATCATACGCAGTACAAAAATAGAATAGAAAATTTTGATTAAATTTCTTTTATTAATTAAATATCCTGAGAATTTTTTCGTTTGAGTAATTAAAACAAAATGTGATTTTGTCGATGAAATTTAAAAAAATAGTTACTTTAATTGAATTTTTGATACAATGAGTAAAAAATATTTAATTAAAAAATCAATCGCTTTATATGGTGTATAATACAATCGTATAATCAGTTTATTAAAATTAATTGAAATTATTTTTAAAGTCCAACCACGGGTTTTTGGCATTGTGAGCTGAATTTTTGCAGAGCCTCTGTCAAAACATTTTGATTATGTTCGGACATAATTTTCCTCGCAAAAATTTCCTTATCACCGGGAGTCACTGGGAGATCACGGGCATTTAAAGCCGTGCGAATCCACTGGTGGGTTACGGCTTTGCAGTTTTTATTCAGAGCCAGCAAAACTCTGGCATGAGACTCCAAAGTATTTTTTGATACTCGACCAACTGTTAAAACAATCATTTCATTTACAAATTCTACATCGAGCATCAGTGATAAAAATTGATAAATAAAAAAATCTCAGACTCACCAATGCAGTCTAAAATCATGGAGACGAGTTCAATACCGATTGAATCGATATGTGATCGCAATTGGTCGTATTGTTTCAAGGCATTCATTATAAAAGTCCCCGATGCCTTGATCACCACATTCTCGGGCAGTCCAAGTCCCAAAATACCTGTAAAAAATTCCCAAAAAATATATTTCCCACTGTAAAAACCACATAACCACATAACACACCACAGCGCAGCATTTCCGGTATCTGATCAGGTACATGAAGCATGAGATCCGGAGTCTTTCGGCAAACTTGTCCAAGCAGTCCCAAGTAAGCTTGCAACAACTCTGCGTAATCCGACAGATTTCCACCGGCTCGAGTGCACGCATTAAATCCTCCAAGACTGTGCGCACTAATTTCCGCAAAAATTGGAGCAACAAGCTCCCTGCCGTCGCTGGCAAATAGTAAAATCACCTGGCGAAGAAACTGCAGCGCAGCCGGATGAGGTAAAGTCTTGTACGACGCAAGTAAAACCGGCAATAGGGGTTCTGCATCGATTTCCGGGTGCAACAGACACAGCAGGGACTTTTGTGCACAATTAAACATGGCCTCTATGATCATTGGGTCGCGATTCCACTCGGGAGACACGACAATGTGCTGAAAAATTGGCAGTAGCCCGTCTAGAACTGATTTTCCAATTGCACCCTCAAGAGTTGATAAAAACATGGCCGCCATTTTCAAATGATTAATCAAAGACTGTTTCAGACAATCCGAACTGTTACTTTGGCACTGCAGAAGGTCCTGTATCCTGACAACACAGAGTCCGAGCGTGGCATCGAGATGCTGCAGCTGTTCCTCGATGGTCGGCAGGGAATTCAGGAGTTTTCCCGCGGCAAACATGAGCCTGAGGCCCTCGCCCTGTCCCGGAGGAAGTACTCTCAAGGTGACACTGATAGTAGACAGAACTGCAGGTGCCAGAGGCGCTAAATGCGACTTGCACTCGCGCGAAATATCCTTTAGTGCCATGCTGGCAGGCGTGGCAGTCACAGAGCCGAGTGTCAACGCATGGGTAATTAGTTGAAGGGCTTTTTCCAGCCACGGATGAGGATTCATGCCTATCCACTCGGCGTAGGCGCCAACAGTAGAGCACGCTGACGACAGGACTTCCCGTTCGTACCTCTCGTAGGGGACTTGCGTGAGAACGAGATTCATAATCTCGGGAATAAACTCAGTCTCACAGCAATCAACACAATCAGACAGTGCCTGCAAGGCCGCTAGAGAGGCCTCCACGTCATTCCACGCTGCGGAATCAATGTGCGGCTGGCTCAGTCGCCGGCCAAGAAGCAGTAGCAACTCCTTGCCCAGTACATTGTAGCAATACATGAGCGTGTCTGCGGCGTCTTGTCGATAGCAGCGAAACAATTCGCGTTCGTCGGCGTTGCCAGCCTCCGCGGGCGTTGGCGGCAGCGCGGATTTTCGCAGTAGAGCCTCCGTCAATCGTGCGTAAATTGGCTTGAGTGCTACGCGCGCTCGCACCTCGATAGGGCCCTCAAGCGTCTGCAAATCATCCTGCAGGCTGTACCAAAAACTGTACGGTAAATTGCTGTGTGACTCCTCGGTGGGGAATCTTCGTGGATCCTCGGAACACTGGAGAATGAGTTCAACGACTGTCTGCGCCGTCCAACGCCGCTTTTCGTCGGATTCCTCGGCCAGTGAAAGCAACAGAGTCCGACTGTGTGTGTCGGCAAAATTGCAGAGGAGTAGCATAAATGCCGGGCAGCCTTTTTCGTTTGCAGCGGCCACTATGGCCCGTGCCCAGTCCCAGAAAAGTTGCGGCCGGCGGTGCAGTTGCTCCCGCGTCATCGCGAGAATTAGACAATCCTGCGCTACGTCGAATGATCGACACTCTACCTCACCCAGGCCATCATGCGCGGATACGTATCGCGTGGCCGCAGTTAAAATGAGTGGAAACACCTGATTTATCGCCTCGAGGGATGGGCCCAACTTTAGCCACGATAGCACGCAATCGAGAGCTAAAAGGTACAGCGTGTGATCGCTGTTTTCCGACACGAGGCGGTCGACTGTTGAGAGAATTTGCTGCAGCAGCCACGTCGTCTTGTTCCAGCCTTGAGCGTCGTCTGTGCCGAGCTCGTGCAAAAGTTTCGCACGCTTCGGAGCCGGTTGTTTCGGTGTGTCGTTTGCGAGGGATCCAAAGATTCGTACGAGGATCGGCAGCGTTGAGGCAGACTCCAAGGGCAAAACTTGGATCAAATCGTCGAGGAGCATGACGTCTTTGCTGTCGGCTGAGTAACTGTTTATCAGCAACGAGGCAAAAGCCTCGCAGAGCTTCGACAGGATGAGTTTTGGTGTTGACGGTGACTTGAGCACCCGAAGTAAGTGTCCTTTCAGCACACAGTGCTCGGATTCCGGCACCTCACTCCAGTGTTTGGATATTTTGGCTTGCAGGGTTGTGGCGGCGAAGAATTGCACCTCCCACGGCTGCAATTTGAACGGATTAGTCGAGGTCTGTTGGCTGCAGATGGAAATTCTTACCTTTGAAGAGTCTAACAGTGGCCACACAAATGACCAGGCCTCCCGTGAAGCTTGGAATTGCAGCAACATGTAGTGAGCCTCATTACCGCCGCCTGCGTAGAAACTGCTCACGATTTGCTCCACTGTCGTCGCATGATCCATGTTAATTCAAGTGCGATTAGTCACGGAAATCACCTAGAATTCTTAAAATTTAGAGTTTGATTTGGTTAAGATCTCGCACACTCAACTCCATGTTCCAATTTTAAATAGAAATCTGTATGTGCACCGCGTCCTCCCTATCACACAGCTGATTGCCGGAATTTGGTGATGAAAAAAGACGTCGTCACTTACAGTAATTCTGAGAAATCCGATAAAAGTTGACGCTTCATTTTTGCTTTTGTAAATCTTTATCTGCCTTTTTTATACAAGGTTGTAGATAAATGTCAGTGTAAAGAAAGGTTATGGTTATGACACTTCTCTGACGTCATGATTCTGCAGTTTTCCTATGTTCCCGCCGAGTGTCTCGCGGCGGAAGTCGACATGCATGCGCCGTTGAGAGTTTTCAAAAATTCTTTATTTGATAATACTCTTTAATTATTTAGTGTATTATCAATCGATTAATTAATTCAAGTCGAGAATAATTTGCTGAGGTTATTATAAATCGAAATAAAGGGTTTTTATGTGGATGTTTATAAATTCGTGCGTTGACTATGACGCATGCGCGCCGAGTGGCAGGGATGGAGAGAGAGATGACGACGCTGCTGCCTACGCCATTGCTGCCTCGATCGTCGCTGAGTGCAGTTGGGAGTTCGGTCGGTCGCGATTTAAAATATTCGTGTGCACATAATCGTGGTATAATTGCTTATTCAATCCACTAGAACACTTAAAACCCATATTTTCCAAGTAATCATCATGCAGAGTCCGCCGATAATCTCGAATACGCCGTGAATTGTGGTAATTATTTTTGACATGTACAATGGATGGTTTGACGTTTTGTCCAAGTTTATTCTTGAATATTCAGGCATAAAATGATCAACTAGCCAATTACAATGATATTTTTTCTATGAATACCAGCAAAATGCGAGTGAATTATTTGGATTTAAACATGATTTTTGTCTGTCAATTTTCTTGTTGATTTAAGCTATTTTTACGACATTTTATGTGTAATAGCGATATATTTTGGGTCAAATTTTAGTTTTGACTAGTTTTTTCAATTTTTCAACTGGATTTATTGCTTTTCTAGAGGATGCCAGAAAATTCGAGCATCGAAGCGCGGGAAAACATGGCGCTGAGAAAATTTCAAAAGAATCAAAATGGCGTCTCTGATATGCTGACTCAGTCAGTAACCGTGTGCTTTGTGGTCGGCTGTCGATAATCTGATGTTACGCATCACATGGTAAGTGATCTTGTTTGCTCGCTCGCTCACACACATATACACACCTTGATGATAAGGGGTAAAGTAGGAATTTACCTTTTTGATTGCCGCCGTCATGAGATGTCGTAATGCAGTTCAATTTATATCGAATGGAATTTTTGTATTTACGTTTTAATCACTTCTAGCACTTGTTTCTTTGACTGAATAATTGTTGTATTAGTTTTTCTCAAGTGATAGAAATTTTTTTAGTGAATATTGACAGTTGAAATAGCCAATAGAAGTTTATTTCCGTCTTGTAGGGCTAAGATGCCAGTAAGAAACTCGCTTGCGCATAATAACTTTTTAATTATCGCCCAGGCGACCACCGTAAATTGAGTTTGTGGCTCTCGTGCATTTCTATTACAAGATGTTCGTATACTCCTCGAGGGCAACTGTAGATTTGGCATGGGTTGAGGGATATATTGCATCATTCGCTTCAGCGAAACATCTTCCATTGTCTACCAAGCTCATCTGCATGCCATGGTTTTCAATTTAATTAAGAAAGTATCAAGGAAAAAAAATCAATGCATACAAAACGGCGTTTAAACGGCTCACTCGAGCTGGAAAAAAAATATTTCTCAACTATCGTGACGTTTTTCTTAACTTTGATAATTACAGGAAAGATATTTTCAAGTGAATTGTCTCTTTGCAATTACATTCAGAGTGATAAACAGTGTAAAAACTTGGAGTAACAAAAGCAAAAAATGAAATTGTATTTTCTTCAATGATAAAGAGTTTTTTTGCGTGCCAGGGTGACTTTTTATGACTGCAAATGCATTCCCCTCGCGTGGGAAGTCTAACGTGTGTGATGGTGAAAAAATTAAAAAAATTTTTTCTTTTAGCAATGTTTTTTACAAAGGACCAATTTTTAGTGTCAGCTGATATCACTTTTACAGTCGCACGGGATAGGCTTTAATTTTTATAGTTTTTTTTATTACATTTGAACTAGTATATTTTATTTATTAGATACATTAAATATATAAATAAATTCTGGCTTGGACTGATTTTTAGGCATGTAAGTCTCGGCTTTCTATATATTCCATTTTTACAAAAAAGCATAACTGTTTGAGATTTTTTTGATTCATTCATTCTCAGATTCTGAGAAGCCTTACGTGAAATCACGGGCTATAGTGTGAATATTATTTATGAGGGCATCATGATCGCACCCACGCAGGGGCCACCTTGCCACAAGAATCTCTCACAATTGTCGATGATAAATAAATATACGGAGAAAAAAAAGTAATAATAACGAGGCACACGCAAGATCGTCTCTCCCGTCGTGGTTCTCGCTCTCGCGTCGTCGCGAGTGAAATGATATACAAAAGGACGAAGTAAACAAGCAAGAACAGGTTGGCCGGTAATTCATGCGCCCTTTATTTTAGTAGTATGTGCGTCTCATCCTTCGTCTTTTATTTCGCTTTTTGACATTCGCTTCAGTCAACACACGTACACACAATTCTGCAGCGATCAATTGCAGGGGCAATTTGTGTGATACAAATTTCGATGTTGCACAGAGGCAAAGTCCGAATGACTTGCAGTTTGAGAGTTTTGAGTTAAAGAATGAGACAATGCCGATGGCGTTTGTAGATTAGAGGGCGTAAAAAAGCTTCTCATGCAGCGGCTGAGTTAAAAAGATAAATGGTGGCCGTAAAATTTTTTATTTATTTTCGTTAACTCGTGAGTGATTTACCATCAAGATTTTTGTATTTAATGTTTGATCATTTTTTTTATTCTTTTAAAAACTGTTTAATATTTTTTGCTCAACACATCATGAAATTCAGGTGATATTTTGCGATTGGTATCTATGTATTTTTGTCTGTGTATCCCGCGAGCGCGCACCCTTTCTTCTCTTGCTCTGTCTCGTTTAGAAGAAGTTATGCCATGTCTTTTAAGCCCAACTGAGTGTGGGTGCGGTCCCAATTATCCACAGTGGCTCTCACAGAGAGACGCGTACTACTCTTTCTCTCTCTCATGACCAATGCAACAAAGCGTAGAAAAAAAAAAAGATATATATAAAAATGACAGATGAACTGCAGCAAAAATTGCACTGCCAGCGTCGTTTATATGTCGGACTCTTGCATTGTTTTTTTCCATTCGTCCGCGTCTCGCAGTCGCGCATCGAATTGCTTAGCCACGACTCGTTTGCAAGGGTGAAGACGCGACAGAATGACATCCTGTACACTTGCGAGACCTCGACGGCGGACGGATGCGCCATCACCCATGTGGGTGTGAAAACTTCACGATCCAACGTCTCTCGCCAATCAAACACATATCTGACCAATCATTTATTTTTATTACACGCGTATTATTGTTTTATATTGCTCAATATTCATTTATCACAGGCCGGAATATCGAGGTGCGCGCATGTTGACACGAAGACTAAACGGAAATAGAGAGTTCGTGGTTGGAAACGTGCAATTGGAGCACTTCAGTGGCTATTTCTAAATTTATAGTATGCATTTTTAAACAATTTCTCCCCCTGTTTGTCAGTTGCTCATATTATGAAGAGGTTCTATAGTGATTCTGGTGTAAAAAATAAATTACAACTCGAAGGCTGTTTACATTTTGAAATCACATAAAATTAAAGATTTTTTCTTTCCAATTTATTCAAGGCTCTTGAGCGCTAAAACCGTGAAAACTTTGTGTCATAAATACTCAACAAATCCGGATATCAACTCACGTTTGGATAATAATGATTTATTTATCGCAAATTACAATGAAAAATATTGATAAATAAATTTTTAATATAACATATTTCGACAGGAGTTTATTTAATAAAGTGAAAAAAAAAAGAATAAATAGGTGATTTGCGATTTATGCCAATTTATGTGAAATTATTTCAAGTTCTTGAAGTTAATTTCAAAGTATCTATATAATTGTGTACTATTTTGATAATTTATTCAATTATAACATTATAACTTATAAAACTTTCGGGAAACTACTACAGCTGAGACACGATAGATGCCATATCTTTCAAACTTAAGTCAAAATCCGCACTACATTCATCGAGTATTTATGACGCAAAGTTTTTATGCTTTTTCGACAAATAAATATGGCATTAAATTGACGGATTTTTAATTAAAAATAAAAATTCTTCTACTAACCACAATCTAATAAAAGACGAGCATAAGGATCTTTGATAAATAAAAAATTTATAATAATATGTAGCCATTCATATTCAAGAAAAAAATTATTCAAGTTCGCATAAATATTCAAATCTATATGCGAAATTATTTTTATATCCCGAAATTCAATGCATTTTTTGTCGGTTTATAAGAATATCTGTAATAATTTTTTTCATTTTTTTCAAATTAGTGCTTAAAGATATAGGGCGTCAACGCTGCGATTCCACAAAAAAAAAAAAAACCACACGGCAGTACTTAAATAGTTTTTTGTACTGTAGCGCCTTCTGCGCTATCCACGCGTGCACAATCATGCTTACAATTAATTGTTGTTAATTAATTGTATTCATTAGTGGTGCGTCACTTGAAGAGTTACTCCTCGTTCTGATGGCATTAATCGAATAAAACGGCTGTGTCGATTAACCGGCAATGCGGTAGATCTAGACCACACAAGCGGGTGTCGATTAGACTGTGTATAATTCTTTGTAGTGAGATCTCTCGATGTTTTTGTTGGCCGATATTTATACTTTCTCTTGCATATAACGCATGTCGGCGTAATCCAACGATTTTTCTTGCCATGCACGCCTTTAGAAATCTCTATATATCGCGTCTTGCATCGGCGATTGTGTTTTGGGCTGGGTATAAAAAATTAATATCTTGGGGGGGTCAAGTGTAGTAAGGAAAAAAAATTACAATTCATTTTCCTATTTTTTTTTCTGGTGTCAGGGGCCCTCCATTATCGTCCCGACTACTCTCATAATTTACCGAAAAGTGAATCCGACGATGCGCCGTGATTGGGGCGCCTGATTTATCGCCGTTTACGTCTCTGGAATTCGAACGAGCGCGATTCACACGCACGTGCTCATCCTTCAGTCATCTGAAGCGCACAAGTGTTTATATGCATCGCAACCCCCGTTTTTTTGCGGCGCGGGTGCCAAGAGAGGTTTTCTCCTCCCGCGCGCGTAATCTCGTTTGAAATTTATTCATGATTCGGGGTGTATGAGAGGACACGCTGGAACTGGTCGAACTGGTTGATGATGGTATGCTTGGGCTATGGGAATTCGGAAGACAGAAAGATTGTTTCTTGAGAGTTCGGGACGATGCTTTATACGACACACACGCCTGACGTGACATCTTGCCCAAGTGCTTCACACACTGCACCGCTTTATGTTGGCATTTTAATTGATTTTTATTTTAGTAATCACATACGTGAGAAATTTTGTATAGCGACTGTGTTTTCTTTTTTTCTCGCTGGGTGTTGATAGTTATTTTTGATTTTATTTTTTATTCCTAATCTTGCTGATTTTACAAGATCCCGCATGAGTGTCGAAAATTTTATTGGAAATTCCTTCACTCGAATTTGTCTCAGGGATTAACAGCATTTTCGTGTTTATTGACTTTGTAGGAACATCAGCTGTATTTTTTGACAATTTATCAGACGACATTGAAACAAATTTTTCGTTGTCAGCTTTTTGACTTGATAATATAAATTAAAAAAAAATAAATTATAATGAAAAATAACGATTTTCTAGAAAATTTAGTGTTTGAAAATTGAAATAATCAGAATATAGTATCATAAAATCTCTTTATAATTTCATAAAAATGTCAAATTTTATTTTAAATCTTTATTATCATCATATATAGAGTTAGATTAGGGATTAAGATATAACTGATATGATTTTCTATGATTTTTTAAAAAGATATAATTATTTTTTTACTCATAAAATTTTAAAATATAGAAAAAGTTTCGACAGAAATTTTTTTGATCTTTTGCAGTTTTTTTATGTGATAAATTTGTTTAAATTTTTATACATACTCAATGTACTCGCTGACGATGTCTAGTTTTTCTTATATTCAATGTTTAAATATTTTACAGAGATTCTATACACACGTTCCCACGTGGCCAGGCGAGTCCTTGAGGCATGCGAGCGTTTACACGGGGAAAAAAGGCGTTGCTGCGCGCTCCCTTGTCGCCGGTATCTCATCAATGGCTGCGGGCAAACTCTCGCTCGTTTTGGGCTCTCTCTTGTATCGAAATACGTACCGAAAGTCGACGTCTGCGAGTTATTCTCCATGACAGGAAGGCTCCTTATCGCGCTGTATATGAGCTGCGAGGCGTTTTTTTGAGTACGTCGGGAGTGGTGCTCGCCGGCACCTTGATATAACTTGTAGGCGGCCTGCCTGTCTTGTACAATGGGTCGCAGGGTGAGCACAGCATCAGCTCGCGCTGTATAATAGAGAGGGAACGCACGAGGCTCTCTGTCACGCGCCCACCAGGCCTGGCTAATAAGTATTGTGTCCCCCTCGCACATTGTTTCGCGATGCCCACGTAATTGTGTACCTCGAATCGAAGCATTTCGGGCCACTTGCGAATTTGTGTATGTGATTTATGTACGATGTTGCAGCTGTAACGTTATGAATTTTGCTTTGTTTTTTTCACCATTATCTTGCTGCGGCCTCCTTATAAATTTGAAATCGATCCCCTGCGCACTTTATTCTCAATGCATTATTCATCTTGTATCACAAAGGCGTAAATTCACTGAAATTAATTTTACACGATATCCAACTTGTATTTTTCTAGTGTGAGTATCACATATGAGTGTATAGGCCTTGATTGGTGTTGGCCAGGCACAGGGAAATTATCATGTAATGGTCGAAAAAAAAAAAAAAAAATCCTCGTAACGAGCATAATATCTACTCATATAAGAAAATCCAAAATCTTTGTTCGGGGTTGGCGTTCCAGCCATTCATGACAATTACATGAAATCTGCACCCTTCGACGCAGAATTTCATGCATATAGTTTCGTTTAGAGTATTCTTTTTAAGGATTCAATACTCACAAAACTAATAATTAAAATAATCATATTTCAATGCTTCTATAAACTTCGCGCTTTTTTAATGCCATTTGTTTAGAAGATTTTTTTTTTCAATCAAGTTGAATAGCGGTATTAGCTTGAATAGCGGTCTTTTGTTTATTTCCATGTGTCGATCGAATTCAAAGGGCTAAAACAGTTTGAAATTTAGGTGGAAATAGATCATTATTTTGGCTAAATAGTCATGGAATGCAGTATTGAATGTTTTGCTTAGCCACGATATTTTTCTTACAGTGAGCTTAGAATCCCAAAAACACCCAGAACACTTATTTGCAACCCCCTTGTGTCGTTTTAAAGACCATCGCACACAACTAAACCTGAAATTTATAGAAAATAATTATGAAATATATTGTAACATGTTTTGATTCACGATGATATTTTTCCTACAGTTAGTTTAGAGTCCAAAAAACACCCGATAAAATTAGCAAGCTCCTGGCGTCGTTTGAAAGACCATCGCACACCCTCTAAACCCCAAATTCGTAGGACATAGTGTTATAATAATATAGTGTTACACTACAAGAAAAAATATATTGTTGAAAATTTTTTTCTGAAAAATCCGAATATTTTTTGGTATTTATTCGGTATTTAAAAAAGCAAATTTCGATTTAACAAAATTTGATTTATTAGTATTTTCTTTTTTGAAATTATTGATGAGTGCAATTTATAATTGACTTATTGTGATCATAAAATGGCCTTCATTTAATCAGTAAAATACTTAAAAATAAGTTTTAATAAAACTTTACCGATTTTTAATTTTGAATTAAAAATACATAAAATTAAAATGTGAAAACTCAAAGTTTTGCGAAAAAATATCATAATGTTATTCATTTATACAGTTAAATATTCGTTATTTAAAATTCTGAATACTTTTTACGCGGAAAGAGAGGGAATAGTGCGTGCAGCAGAAAGTAGATACAGCCAATATCCTATGGATGTGGTCAGACATCATTTCTGCTCAGCGCGTCTTACTAAAACTTCCTAATACTACTGAATTTTTTTTTCGTATAACAAAATTTTTTAACCTTTAAAATCATAACTGTTATTACATATTAGAAACTGATATCACAAACTATTTTTTCTTTTTTATTTTGAAAAATTCAAAAACATCCATCAAGGAAATTTGGTTGAATTCAACTAATATAATTTTCTTTTCATCTTTTTTTCCATCCAACATTCCAAGTCTCATAATTTTCCGTTGCATCAGACGACCTGTTGTTTACCCACCACTCGAGGTCTATCGTGCGGGAGCTCGAGTTTGGCTAGCACTTGTTGCGGCATTGTAATCAAAATACTCGAAGAAAATTCCCGGAGATTTCAACCAGAAATATCGATCAAACGTATTTTCTCACCTTAAAAAATACCCACCTCATCAATACCATAAGTTCATTTTGATGCTGCAGGCCGCGCGCATTGTTTTTCACAATAAATTCAGCCATTGTAAGAAGTAATCGCGCATAAATTGTGCACGGCCACCGCGGGATAAATTGGCCGCAGCATTAAAGCGCGCTGGCATAAATCGCGGGTCATTGTGTTAAAGAACGGACGCTGGAGAGACTGTTTATGAAGATGTGGGTGGCTTCAAATCAAGAAATAGCTTTAATAACCTCCAAAAAAAAAATTATATATCCATTCCGTGAGAAGTTGGCTGATTTGAGAAGAATAGTTGCGCGCGGGTGGGTATATGATGTAGAGGGAGGTATAAGGGGATTACTTCTCGCAGTGAGACAAACGACTGGATGTGCGCACCCGTAGAAAATTGCAATTTAAAAGGCGATCACCCACGTCGTAATGCTACTACTGCGCCATGCGGTCAAGTATTGTCTGCGGCGGATAATCGAGCGCGGAGAAAAAAAAAAAAGTCCTGCGCTCGTTCTGCACAACATTTATGGCAATAGATGCACTGTACAGTGGGCACATATAGACGCAAATAAAAATTTATTTTCCACTATAAGCCTCGTCTAAGGACATAATTACATGATTCCACGTGACTGGCTACAAAATACGCTGTAAAAGAACTACTTTCTTCGACTTGACTGGGAAGTTGCGATCACCACAGGAGGTCTCTACAATGGCTATTTCTCTCGGACCATTCGCTTTATTTTTTCTCAGCACTGCTGACGCTGTTCAGTGAGATGCCGCTTGAATCATCCGTAGTATAGCTCCTGGCGAGTCTACGCGGGACGTCTGCATTTTTTCTCCATGACTATGTCGCGCGTTGCACATCAGTAGAGCCACTGCCGTGGGGTTTAAGATCTTTATCGACTTTATAGTCCGGAAACGACTTTCCTGACAGTTTGTACTGCTTTCTGTCATGCTCGATGACACAATCATCACGCGTGCCACTCGTCTCTGCATCTGGTAGGGTTTATTAGAGAGGGCAGTGAGGAGATTTCAATTGGGAGGATTAGGGCTCGATCTTTCGTCGTGTTCGGATGATACACAGTAAAACTGCAGTCGTGAATGGGCGCTTAGGGATCGTAGGTGGTCCTCTCTCAACATCACGGACAAGCAACGATTTTAAATTAAAATTTAAGTCAAGTCTTCTTTTGTGGCTCCGCGTGTGCTCGACATCACTGCAGCACCACCCGCGCAACTCGTCTTAATGGCTCTCTGTGCCGAAATTACGATTTTATATATACTTGAGTTGTCTTGGCTTTAGAACGCCCCACGAGACTCCCAAACGACTTGGTTGAGAATCCCTATGGTTGTTGGAATATTAATAAACAAACGAGAAAAATTTTTTTTTCCATCAACGGCGGTTAAATTATATTTTTTTTGGCACGAAAAAATTTTTTTTTCTCTTTTATAGACACTTGTAATTTTATTAAAGTCCATTTTTGTCAAAATCGACCGAAATAAAATTTCTTTATTCTGCAAATCTTAATAATAAAATGAAAACTTAAAAAAATACTTAAAATTATTTCTTTTTTGTTAAAGGCGCACACAAATTATATTTTTTAATGAGAAAAAATAATAGCTTTAAATCTATCCAATACGGCTATTTAAAAGAACATTTTTTTTATGTGACCTTGTCAGAGTGAAAATTTTTTTCGATTATAGTTGGATATGAATTTTAATTTCTTCAACGAGAAATTTTCATCAGAGATTGTACCTCACGATTTATTATAATTTTTTGTAATAAACAAAAGTATCCCATTTATATTTAGTTAGTACAGACTCGAAAAAATTTTTGCTACAAGGCAAATGCGTATAAAGCAAGGCGCGGTTCATTTATTTTTATGTGCAAACGATTTTGGGCATTACAAATTACTCTCTCGCCGTGCCCAACGCTTAATTGGCCTTGTGTTTTTAGTTATGTCGTCGAGTTTATTCCTACTTGTGATTCGTGTTGTCGTTTCACAATTAGCCAAGGCTTGTCTTCAATTACTTTTCAATGTATATATGCAGAAACGTGACAATGGCTTCTGAAATTCAATCTCCCAACTAAAATTCGTCACCTGAACAACCTTTGCAAGCACTCAAACACATTTTGAAATTGATGTATGAGATACCATTGCTAAACGCGGCCAACCAGTTGCAAGGCATCTTGACAATTAATCCTTAATGTCTGATCATTAATTATTCGCCTTCTTAATGACGACATTTTTTTTTATTTTCTCCCTTCAAGGACACTCGTTGAGATTTCGACCAGAAGTCACTCGACGTGCACAAACTCCCACATTTTTTCACGTTCTCACGAGGCCCCGCGCGCGATTGGCCATTTATCGGGACTTGATAAATTCTCACCCAGTGGGGGAGACGTTCTCTTGGTCGATTTTTACCTCTGGCGCCAGCGTCGGCCAGACTTTTGACAAATCGGATCGGTAATATGAGAAAAAGTCTGCGTGTGTTCACGATAAAAATTAAATTACTTATAAAATCTTATATGTATTAATATAGTTTGATTTTTTGGGTCAAACAATCCTCAGATCACAACTGCAATCGCTCCGATAAATTACCTGTTCGTCGTCGTGGCGGTCGCGCGGCTAATTTTGTTTTGATGAATTCCAAAAAGGCCCCGCGGCCAACTGAGCATTAGTCACGGTGTAATTGACGATAGGATGAGAGGCCACATGAGCGCCCGTTTCTCGCTCCATCTCTCGCCATGCAAACGACTTTACTCGCCAATTTTTTTCCCCCATTTTTTTTTCCTTTCTCATTTCCAACTCGAGTTTTTCCCGCGTGCCGACCGCGCGAATGACCTCCATTTTGCGCTGGCGACAAGCACACATACCAAAAAGGAATCTTGACATGCAAATCAATAATTAGTATTTGGTAAATTCATTTAGTTTTACTCGTTTATAAGTATTTAATTTTTTTTATTGACTTTTAGAAAATTGTACACTTATCTTGGAATTTTTTTTTCAATTTTTATATCGAATATTTTTCAAAAAATCGTTTAACATACTCTGATCTTTAATTGAGGGTTTGGTATACATCATAAAAATTTTTTATCATGTTTACAGCGATTTATAACAATGGATTAGTCGTAATAAATAAAATTTTTTGCATTTTGTAGCCATGAAAAATGACTAATTCAAGTGAATTATTATGAAAAATTCGTACGATGAACCTGTAAAGATTTTGTACATGGAAAGTCATGATGGAAATTTAATTTATAAATTTTTTGACTCAGTATTTCAGTCAAAAATTTTTTTTTCTATTCCCGATGTACTTAAATCTTCATTTAAAAAAAATTTTATATTCATTTTTTACGACGGTACGAAAATTTTGCCTGGTATTTAAAACTAGTATATAAAACTCGGTGTATTTTTTGAATTGTAAACGAAAACTACCGCGATATACAGTATCATCTGTATGAAATTGCGTTTTTCCAATGTTTAATTTGACTTATTATATTTTAAAAATAAACTATAAACTTTTCATAACAATAATCAAAAGGGATGTGCTCTAATATCGTTTTACCATGTATTTTGAAGCTGTTTACGACGCAGGTTAGAATTTTTAAAATTTTCATTTCTATCATTTAATAAAAATTATTAAAAACCCTCTACTCATTTGCCAAGGGTGTTCTAAATGATGAAAAAAATAAAAATCGTGTGAAAATTTGTCTTGAAGCACATTCAATACATGAATTATTAAAAATAAATAACAGTGAGAATTTTTTTCACGGAAAAATATTCAACGAAATTTTTTGACACGATCTGTTTCAGGCCGGCGCGATGATCGATACGCAAATGGGGTGTAGTGGCGAGTGGAAAAAATGCGCGTGATGTCCAATGGAGATTCTGGCACATAAATAATTCGCCGTTCAGCCAATTAAGCCGAGGACGCGCGCTTGAAAGAAAGCGAGAAATGAGCAGCGGAGAGAGCGAGAGAGAGAATCGCGCGCAAACGTCGCGCGAGGAAAGTCGTTGGCGCGCGGAAGGTGCTCTTGGATATCCATTTTGATTTACACCGAGTGAGTGGGTAAGTACTTCTTCGAAGGCAACTCGATCTCGGTCGAAAAAGAAATCCGAGATATTTCCGATTGGATCTCTCGCGTTCAGCATATGTATTTAAATCGAGGCAGCCAACGCAGGAATTTCATTAGCATGTAATTAGTAAGACTATATGACGAGGATCAATCGATGCTTTAATGGCAGTAGGATAATATCCATTTATCGCTCGGTGTTACAATACAAAATGCATCGTCGAGTGATAAATAATCCTCGAAAAAAATGTTTAACTTGAAAGTAAAAAGAAAAAAAAATTTTCCGCAAGCCCAGGCGCCACTTTGGAATTTTTTAAGGGTTCATAAGGTTGATCCCACGATTCTTCATGTCCCTTTAAAGTTGATACTTATAACATTAGCAGTGTATTCTTTGCTTGGCTTTATATTCGACGTTGCGTGTGCTCTCGGTGGTCTTTCGTGGACGTGGTTTTTTTTTGTACACACTCCTCCCTCTAAATGCACCTCTTTTATTCCCTTTCTTTATTATCCTCTCTGATGGCGCCCTCTGCCCCCTTATCGCGTATTAATTCGCGCTTGTGGGCGTGACCGACACACGAGGTCTTCGCCCGCTCCCTCTAGTGTTCGTTTTCTCTTATATGTACTGCAGTACTCTTTCCCGCGCCAGTATCCTCGGTACTTACCGTGTGTTTATATTATTCTATTGTTTTATCAGATCCATTTGTGGCTGGGAAAAAATCCTGTGCAAAGTGGACACTCTGTTAATAATCTGAAAAAAGCAGATTTAAAAGTTTTGCTTTTGTAAAAAAGTCCCTCTCGCACTAATGAATTTTTTTTAGATTTTTTTTTTTAGGGTGTGATAAAATTAAATAAAATACCGAGAGTATTGAAAAAATATTCATTTCCCATAGGAAAACAAAAATTTTTGATAAAGAAGAAAATTTTTTTGAAATCTACAAATTAAATGAAGAATTAGGACACCAGTAAATGGGAATGCAATTTTATATTTTTCATTTTATATCATAAAAACATAAATGAATATGAAAAGGAAAAAGCAGTGTGAAAAGATTATTCCTAAATGGAAAACAAAATCCCTGATGTTTTTTTTTCCTTTTTTTAATTGTTTACTTTTTTTTATGGCTATAAAACATAATAAAATTCAACGAGTAGTGGAAAAAAATTCGTTTCTACGGAAGAAAAAATTTTTTTCGACAAATGAAGCGATAGAACCAAAAGATCGATATTGAAGTAAAAATTGATATCGAACCGAAAAATAAAGATAGAACCGAATAAGTGCTTAAATGGGGAAAAAAAAATTGTTTCATTCTATGTCTAAGGAATAGGATTTTAGAGAAAAAAAATGCTTTTTATGGAATTTTCGAGAGAGTAGGAAAAATAACAATAACAAAAATAGGTATAGAGAAAGGTGGTATTTATTTTACTTAATTTCGAGAAAAACAAAATAGATGAGAAAAGTGGGTAGTAAAACATTTTTTCTATAAAATGAGGTGAAACTTTTTTTTTTGAGATTTTTATTTAGAAGAAGAATGTCCATAAGGATGAAAATAGATGGGTATAATTTATTTATTTTACTTTATGCGACAGGGTACAGTGCGAGCATTGGACTTGATGGACAAAAGCGACGTGAAATATTGACGAAACTGCATTAAAGTCGACGTGTGATGCATATAAGTGCGCTATAATACAATCAAAGCCGGGGTTATACGCGACGTATGGGTGTAAGTCTCGCATTCGATCGTTGATTTACGTACTGGGCATAGTCAGGCGAATATATTGAGGTACTCATGGCCCGCGTATGGAATTAATTTCGAACAAGACGCGTCGGCCTCGCCAAAGCGTGTAACTATCAATATTATCAAGTGCTACGCTCTCTTTTCGATACGGCAACACCGAACGGCCGCGCACGCATTACTTACATCATTCTCAACACGCATATTTCTTAAAACTTGTTATTCTCCATGATATTTTGCTCTCTCGAGCATTGTTGCGCTCAGTAGTAATGAATATCTATGCACTCTGATGACGTTTTAAGAGCATGGGCTTCTGTGAGAGATTTGCGGTGCAATTCAATGAGTCCCACATGCAACGCTAAAACGCGCGCGCCAGTCTAATGAAACACGTGGCTGTTTATGAGCCGACAATCCAAAGGAACGAGTAGGCGTTTGCTATTTTATTGGGTAGAACTGTTGAAGGATATATCTTGAGTACACTGTTCCGCCCGTCGCTAATCAGCGAACAAGCGCATGGCGTAAATTAAATCTTACTCTATTGACAAATAACCATCAATCAACTGCGCATTATGGCGACTTGACTGTCAACTTTCTAAAAAAAAACAGAGTCCTGTAATCACTCTTTTCTGTTTTGAATTTATATTTTTCATTTTATTTTACGCTAATTTATAGCGCAAATTAAATAATTTTTATCGTACAATATTTTTTACGCTTACATCGAAATTGTGTTGTATATTTTCCCTGTCAAACTCGTGGTAAAAAAGAATTTTTTCAAGGAGTAAATTAAAAAAAAAAAATCAATTTTTTCTGTCATATTCATGCATCGTTGGTATTTTCTAATCAAAAAGCATAAAATTTGAATTTTTCACGTTGTTTTAACCAGATTTTGAATTTTTATTCGACAGAAAAAATTTTTTTCTTTCTTTTTGACATTATGGGTAACAAAATCGATCAGTGGGGGAAATCGAATGAAAAAATTCACTTCCGCACTTTTTTTTCATTAAAAAAATTCCTTAAATTCTATTTTTATTGAAATAACCTATTTTTTAGGTAATTAATATTTTTCTTTATTTTTTATATGCTAAAAAAATGGAAAATTAATGAAAAATATAGAGCTCGATTCTTATTTAAGGGTCTTTAAACAGTCGGAATTATTACAAAAACATTGCTGTTATAAGATTTTTTTCTGCTTAATTTAGGAGTAGATATTTTGATGGAATGTTAAAAATCCACGATTTAATTTTTAAGTAGCTCTGATGGCACACCGAGTGTGTCAATACCTCAGCCTTATATAAAGTTATTAATAAGATGCCCCGGGGCAAAAGTTCGATAACAAAAATCGATTTTATCGTCATCACGTGGAAGCACACGACGACGAGAGATGCAAAGGCAGGAGAGAAACGGTGTCCTTAAGAGCCGATACACGTGTCGCGTTATTAATAGCGGCGGCTTCTGAAGCGCTATATGGAATGGTGTATAAAAGCAACATAGTGTGGTATGAAGTGGCGCGGTCGAGGCGACGAGCCGCTCGCTTTGCTTCTTCATCTCGCTTTTTTACGCACCAAGCCTCCAACGCCGGTGGTGTATAATTTTCCTCGCCGAAAATTCGGGGACAGTCCCCCAGTGCCGATCGGCAATCTGCATGCACTTATACGAGCGTGTGTACACTCTCTTGCAAAAAATGCAAATGCGACAAGGCAAAAAAAAAAGCAAATTTGAATACATCAAATTATTGAATCAGCAGTGGGGTAATAAAAACCACCACGATTTTTCAATTCCCCCAATCAAATTTTCCAAATTTCCTCTCTCTGTACAATATCTGCGGAAAAAAATATCTCGAAATTGCCGTTAACATTTTTGCTCGGTACTGTACTTTCGTATTGACGCGTCAGTATACGTGTTATCCGCGGGCAAATTGTCGGTCTGATATAACTATCAGTTTTCAAAAAAAAAAAGAAGGAAAAAATTCTGGACAACACGTCGGCTCGATAATTTTTGTTTCAACACCTCTCTCGGTAATTTTTTCGCAGCCAGGCCTTTTTCACGCGTCTTGGGAGGTTTTCAATTGACGAAGGGGTTTAATAATCGCGAGTTCATTGGACGAAATGGAGTGTAAGTTTTATAAATTACCCTGTGCTTCGTGGTAAAAAAATACTCGTGAAAAATTACTCACAATCTTTTGCTAAAATCAACAAAAAAAAAAATAATTGTTTCAAGTATAAAATTAATTTTTCAACTCTTTTTTAAAAACTGTAATACTAACATTTTTTTACTTCTTGAAAACAGCTTTATCAGTCAGTTATACACGTCTTTAGTATTGAATTAGATATTTATAATTGAATCTATAACTCAAATATATGAGGATTTATATATTGCAAAAATTATAAAAACACTTAAAACTGCAAAATTATTTTTTTCGCAGTAGTAGACATACAGCTAGCATTTATTATGCAGACGTGCTCTTAACATATTTGAGAACTACCCTATAACAATAAATATATACCACTATAACTACTCTAAAACTACCCTAATATACAACAATATATCACTGCACAGTTGATATCGCAATACAACCCTCGATAAATTTGAAATTTCTGAAACTGGAGAAATGTAAGTAAATTGAGGCGATCTATTGTGGGAATTATCTCTTCTATATTTCATCGATTCCCCTGCATCCAAACTAGAAATTAATCCGTTCAACGATCGATAAACTCGAGTTGACCGAGTGTATTTCGATATAACAAAGGTATATCCATTAAATTAACCGTTCTTTAAATACACTTTCACGTTTCGCCAGCTCCAGTTTTTTTTAATTCATCCAAAAAACATCCGATGCATAAAAAGAATTTTTTTTTCAATTATTTAATTCTGGAATGATCGATGATTCATCCTCCTGGCCATGGAATGAATTAAATATCATATGATTATCTGCAGTCTGCAGGATTTTTTTGGTCGAAGGCGCTTTTGTTTTCAGTGCGGGATATATCGACGTTGTGAGCGGGTCCACCCCCTCGCGCCTCCTCGACGTGTGAGAGACACCGCGCGCGGACCCACGCGCTGTGCTTCTCTCGTATATACTTCACTCTGCTGACCACCCCCGTATACAGACAATACTCTCGCACGCGAGTGCATAATCGCACCTGTAACAAATTAGTGATAAATTAACTGCCGCATTCGAGCGTCTCATCAGCTTCAATCTCGTCCAACAATGAACGTTAAATTGCATGCGCTTATCTAGCACTCTCGAGTCAATTAGATTGCGAGGATTTTTGCACAGTGTATAGGTGTCACGAGGGGCAAAGACGAGAGACCTTCCTTATATGTAATGAGTGGTTACTGATGTACTCTGCAAAGGGACGCGCATAAGTGGCCGACGGAGGAGGACGAAGATGTGTTTTCTCCAAGCCCCACCTAGACGCGTGGGACCTACACCCACGACATCCCATCGTGGGCTCTCTCTACCTTTACTCTCGGCTCTCTTTAATACGTACGGCTTGCAACAGTCCGGGTAATAGGCAGACGCCACGCGCGCCCTCCACCAGCAGGCTTTATGGCGCTTCCTCGCAAGAGGAGGCCATTATTGCTCTTGTATATACGCTTTCAAGGCCTAGCCGCACGTTGACTTATTCTCTGGCCCCGCGGACAGATGTTCTTTTGTCTCTGATCTTGCCGATATAAGTGTCCGGAGTTTCTGCGCGCGACCTCGATCCTCATGTCGTCCTCTCTTGGGAGATGGAGGTGTTGGCCGTCACGCGTTGTCCGCGCGTTCTAGAGCATTATTCTCACCTGGTGCTTTTTCTTCGGTTATAATATGTCTCCATTGAATTTCTAGGGATTGAGAAAAATTTTCCATTTCTTAAAGTTGTTTATGGTTGAAAATTAATTAAATTAAATTGACATTTGAAATATTCTGTCCATGTGCTATTGTATAAATTTTGCAGTATTTGGAATTTTTGGAGGGAGTTTGACACACGATGGTGTTAAGAAAATATAAATTTAATCGGCGACGACAGGCGACTGTCGATCGCACGTGGATCGAGTGTCTGAGATCGTGAGTTTTTTGACAGATTTAAAGCCGAGACAGTCTTATCGCAACGAGATTGTGGAGAAATGTGCGGTGGAATTTATACTGGATACGCGACTGAGAGCGTGTGGTTGATGATGACTATTTTTCAATGTTCGTAAATATGGGGTTTATTGACGGCGTTATAGTCCGGCGTACGAACCTGACACTGGTCTTGAATTTTAAAACATGGAATTCGTCGGGGGGAATTAACAACCGAGACCACCTACCAGTTTTCTAGATGTCTCCATTGATTTGCTTCACGATAATACACGATAAATCTATCAGACTTTTGAGACTACTATATAGGTTGAGAATTGTTCGACAACTTGGTCCGCGCGAAGAACAAGCGAAAAAACATTCAAAATATAAATCACCGAACAAAAAATTTTTTTTTCTACGTAAATATCGTAATATTTTATTAATTAAACAATAGTTTTTATTTAAATTAATTTTTAGTCGATGAAAATATCACGAAAATGCAAAAATTTTACTTGAATTTTTGTTTTTCCTCAAAGTTAAAAGATTTTTAATTGCAAATATCTCAAAATCTATGAAAGTTACAGAAATTTTTTATAAAATCTTTTTTGTAGCTGATAAAATTATCTAAAAAAAAGATAATGTAAAAATTTTTTGTATGTTAAATAGTTCTCGAGATATTTGAAAATAACGTGCGAAAATCCTGATTTTGCATTGATCTCTGCGTTCAAAAGCTTGCGATAAATCAGAATAAATAGTCTGTGCTATAAGGCCACTGTTTTATCCTTCACCTCGGTAACTATACTTAGTTTTATGGTTCAGTGAGTTATACAAGCGTTTATTTTTTCTTCATTAATTTTATAGCAGATTGGTATCGCTTAATAGGACGAGAGTATATCTGCCTTCAGATCAAGCTCTAATAAAATTCAATATATCTCTATACTTTGGCATTGTCTACCCTGTACTCTGATTCAATTCGATTATATACAGACTTTCGTTGAAAAAAAATTTCTGCGTGGGTAAAAAATTCTTTTAGCAGATCTATAGACTTTCTCAAGTGTTCTCCATTCTCGCTTTACTATAATTTTAATCGGTCGATTGTCGATCAAGAAAATAAACTAGCTGTTGGAAACGGCGATCGATATATCAAGGAATCAATTTCTCAATCGCTTGTGGCTACTGATTTATTTCCTGTTCTTTTATTACATCATAATAATTTTTTTTCTTTCGAATTCCAACGTGAATTAATGTTGCCTCAATAACCCATAATCAGAGCGTTCTTCTGAGGGCAATTCAGACGCAAAAAATATCTTATCATTTGACTTAAGTAGTGCATTTTTCGCTGCAAAAGTGTTGTGACTTTTTTCCTGCTCGTCGTCGATCATTCGCGCTAATAAATTACAAAAGAGAGGTGCGAAGGCTTACAGGGAATATAATGTTCTTCACTGGGGCAGCTGTTGCTGCCCTCCCTATATATCGCATTGGCGACGAGAATACACTGCGATAATTGAGAGTAGAGAGACGAGAAAACGAGCATCGTCGTTTATTTTATGATTAATCCATCGACTGGCGAACTAGTTGACCCCAGGACCCAAAAGCATCAAACTTCCAGTCAAATACTATTTTTTTTGCTCATTGACAGAGTTCAGATTTCCGAGTGTAATTTCAGAAACGAATTTCTCACAGAAACGTCCTGTAACCCTTGACTATTTTGAAAATATCTCGATAACTATAAGTTTGGTGGAATTTTTTATTCTTACTTTTTTTGTAGGAAATTTTCTTGGCTACAAAAAAGATTCAGGGTAAAAACTCGATTATTCGATTATTTCTACTGAAAAATAATTTTTGAAAGTATTTATAATAGTTTTTTTTTTTATATTAAAAATGTTTTATGCATTTTAAACGGTAATAACATGTGTGATTATGAAAAATTGTATAGGCCTGATAAATATGAGATATTGAAGATGCCTGTAATCTTTAAAATCTCACAGTTAGGTCGTGATTTATGTTTGCCCTTAAAATTTATTCCCGTTTAGTACACAGATAATTTGTATTTTATATTTACTAATATAAATTTCTAGTATTTCCGGCTTGTCATTTATAGTTCCAAGGATATTTCCTCCTAGTTTCATAGATGAATCATCAAAGCCCACGGACTTGAACGTCGCGTTGGCGACTCCGAGACTATAAGGTGTGCATCGGGAAAGAGAAAAGTCGTATGATTAATGTGTTTGATTGGTGGATGCCAAGCAAAAGTTTAACAATTTCCTGTTTCAGACTCAATAAATGTGTACTAGACTACTCCCCTTATCCACAAACAACCTGATCTAAATTCCAAAACCTCAAGAAATATTCTAAACTCCTATACAAACACTATAACATCTTGATAACATTATAAAATGACTCTTTAACCAGTGAAATCGATAATTCGGTAAATACAGGTGATAATTCAAAATATCATCATAACCAAATGATTTGGTATTAAATTTCCTATAAAAAGTGTTAATAAAATTTTTTTTAATATCTCTTAGTTTTTGAGATATAACTGGTTTTTAAAAATTTTTGTTTTTCAAAATATCTCAAAAACGAGGCGAAAAATCAAAAAAATTTATTCTTTATTTTTTGTAGCAAATTTAATGACAAATCATTTATCTTGAGTAAAATTTTTCGTTATCTCGTTTATTTGTCGAGTTATCGGGGGAAAAAAGCGGAAAAAATAATGCAAACGGTTATATCTCCATTTTTTTCCTTGATTATCGGTAAAAAAAAAACATTATTGAGTATATTTTATTGATTTTAAAGTTTGGATAATTAGCTCAATAAATATGGGCAATTGGCACGAGCTCAGTGCTAATAATATAAAGAAACTGGCGAAAGGAATTCGAAAAATGTCTGGACAACACTTTTAGAGGGCTCTTATATATATGCTTCTCCGAAAGTGGCTTTATCGATACACAGCTATACGTATATACTTAGTGATGGGGAATTCTCTTTCTCACTAAGCATATATGCATAAGCTATGCCACTGGTTCACGGCGCGAATCATTTATTTGTCCTTTCTCCACGCCGGGTGTTTATGAGCGCCTTGCGCTTTAGGATGACGTTTTTCGCTCATCGACAAGACCGATGTTTTTATTTTTTTATTTTTGTTTTTCTTCCACTCTCTGTCTACCTACTCTTCCTATTCGTCCTCGTGGCCCCTACTTTTCGATCGTAACGAGAGCTATGTCTCTTGCGTGCAGCAATTTGCCACGCCCAGGATACGGCATTCGCACCTTTCGTCTTATTTAGTCGCCTCATGTATCGTTTCCCCGAGTAATAATCACCAAAAAATTACCTCGATTAAAAAAAAAACTGTAGAAAAATTTTGTTTTTCATGAATATCTCAAAAACCAAGCAATCTGCGATATTTTTGCATACTATCTTTTTGTAGATCTTTTTTCGAACTACAAAAAAGATTCAGAACGAAAATTCAGTTGGATTAGTATTTTTCGAGATATTTGTACAAAAAGACGGTATAGAGTTATATGACGACTTTTTTTTTACAAGTTCCATTATTTCGAGAGTCGAGTCTCTGATGTTTAATTAACGGACTGGACGGGTAAAAAAGTCGATGAAAAATAGTGGGAAAAAAGCGTTAGAAAGGACAAAAGGGTTTCTCAAGAGTGCATCTGCAGCGGGGCTTTAAATAACGCGGTGTGTGCACGTCAACTGGTTGACCCTCACTACTTGCAGATCGACTGGGCATGCGAGAACGTCTGTGTGTCACGCGAGGTGTTTTTTTTCCCTGCGACAAAAGCCCACGGCTCGTTTTTTACCTCCTGCCTTCAGAGGAATTCTCGGCTACTTTACGAATCTTATATACAAGGATTATTATTATTAATTATTTGTTTGTATACGGCGCTGAGATTCGATCAGTTTTGCTAAATAATTCTATGGAATTTCAATTTTATAGACGTTATAGCACCTTAATATATCCAACTAAACCGTAAAAAATTCATAATTACCAGAAAATAAAGTAAAAAAATTTTTTTAGCAGTTGGATAAGCACGTAAGAGTTTGAAATGTCGCCTAGAGCTTCATTAAATATAATTTCCATTCACGAAATGATAAGGTGAATATTTTTAATGACTTTACAAGGCAATTTCTCTTGTCGTCAGATCGCTCTTGCCCAATGAAACGATAAAAGGGCCGGTCACTGACGTATGTAAAATAAATTGGCACCGTGTGTGCGCTCAGTTGCTCTCGCTCCATCTCTTCTCTTCGAAGCGGCGCGATATAAGGTTCACATATTTTTTATTTATTGCAACTTTGCGGGCGCGCAGCGAGACGTCTGAACGCGCTTAGCGAGTGAGAGTGCTGCCTCTAACGAGTTTCAGGGTATATAAAAATCGTAGGCATGTCTCCTCGGGGCACGAGTCAGGGTGGCAGCTCTGTGATATGGCCTCTGGTCATGCCGACGAGCGCCACCAGAAACGCAGGGACGCCGCGCGCTTGGGATCTTAATTAATTCGTAAGTTTTTATCTTGACTGAGAGAAGACGACAACATGCGCGCGTTACGATAAGACGTGTCGTCTTCAGTCTCTCTCTCTTCAAGAGACTCTAGATCGGATCGAGCAGCTTCTGATTATATGCCACCCTGCTTCATTGCATCCTGACGTGCAAGTAGATTTTCTCTCCTAGTTTTTTTTGTTACATTTTTTCATTATTAGTTTTTTTTTTTTTTTAATATATTTGATACTAGAATGCACAATTTTTTGAAAGGCATTTTTTCGTTAGTTCAAGTTGAATTGATTTTAACCATTAGTTTTTAGACGTTTGATGTAGAAAAAAAAATTTTTTTAGCACAATTTTCAGAGGGGGTGACGATTCTGCTGTTATGGTTATTTTTTTTTTCGTTTTTCGCTGATAACAGGATAACGAAGCGAGATAACAAAAAAAGTTCTTTCTAGTGAAACTATTGAAAATATAATTTTCTATAAAAAATGTGGAATAAATTTTTTTCATATTTTGCCTTGTTTTTGAGATATTTCAAAAAAAGTAAATTTCAAAACAGCAGTAATATCTCAAAAACTAAAGTACATACAATAAAGTTTATTTGACATTTTTTGTTAGGAATTTACTCTGCAAAATTTCAACTTTCATAAAGTTTTTCGAAATTTTGCTTGTTTACTGAGTTATTTATCACTAAAACTGGGGTATACACACAATTTTTTTTTTCCAATCGAAACTAAACATTTCAAAATTCATTTCTAGACATTTAAACATATATTATTATGCACATAAATTAAATGGAATATAAGGAAAATTTTAAATTTTACAAAAATTAATTTTTTTTTTAATTAACAGAAACTTTTATTATTAAAAATTAAAAAATTCAAGACAAAAATTGTAAAATTTAAGATATTTTCTATTTTAAATTTCTAGTTTACATTTCGAGTAGTACATGTGTGATTGAGCTGAAACAAATCAGTAGACAGATTGATTGATTTAATTTGTGGTAGGGTGATATTTCATTGGAGACATATATGCACAATTTTTCCAATTTATTCGGATATATAATGCCTCGGTATTGCGCCCGTAATAGATATTTTTGATGAACGGCATTTGAAGTGAGTGATGGATGATGAGTCGAGTTGCGCTCGAGTATAACTCCTACGATAAATTTCTCCGGTGTATTACATGAGGCGATACATCGACTGTCCGTGTCTAAACGCGATTCATGACGGCGCCAGCCTGCTTGTGTCTCTAGATTCGCAGGAAAACCACTCCTTCGAGAATGCTAATTAGCGATTAATGACTATACGCCACCATACACTCAGACGAAAAGTCCAGAGGTTTGTGAAAATAATTAAAGCTTGTTTTTCGACCACTCGCGCAAATGTTTGCTCATTCCAATGGATTGCTTTTGTGCGAATATATACATGTATATATTTATAAATCCATGCAAAGTGTTGGTCGAGTGGAATTTTTTTTTTTTATTAAATTAAAAACCAACATTTCGTTCATTAGGGCTCTTTTCTGTCCGGATTTTTTTTTTCACCGACTGAAAAATATGATAATTAAATTCATGGAATGTACAAATGTGTCGTTTATTTCTAATATAGTTGGGAAATTAAAAATGTCCAAAAGTAAATCAATAAATATAATTCAATGAGTCTGTAAACATGTGATGCCAAGAGCCGTTGGTGGTCTCTATAAGTTGTTGATGCTCCCGCGAGAAGCGAAGATTACCAGCTGAGTTTCGGGGACGCACAGTGAAACACGAAATTCAACGCTACACGAGTACACGCGTTAAGTACTTGAGCAACTTCGTGTGTGATCTCAGTATATATTCGCACGTGACCCGCAATTTCTTTTTTTTTCTACTTTAATTCTTTTTTTCTCCTTAGCACTTGCTGTTTGTATTTCTCATCCATGTATCCTCGGCACCCACACTCGTGTATACGGTGGCACTGTCGTCTGCTTTCCCGGACAAAATTTTTTGTCCACCCCCTCTTGCAGCTGGCCATGATACTTTTTTTTCTGTAAAATTACTCAACTTATTTACACTCTAGATGTACTTCCAAACTCGAAAAAAAATTGTTTGCGGTGAAACACGCGGAAATTCTACTTAAAGTCGTTTTAAATCAAATAAAAATTTTTTTTTTTTCATTGAAAATGACGGAAAAAAGTATCGGAAATGGGTGTAATCGCTTTATCAACGGAGTGTCCAATAGAAGGATCTTTTATTAGGATTATTCATTAAAAAATTCGTGTGGTGCAAGCTACAAAGAGTAAATTTCCATCAGAGTTTAGTTTTAATGCGTAAATTAATTAATGGAAAGCCTTTAATTAAATGTGCAGCACCGGGTGGAAACATGAAGCTGTCGTTTAGAGTCAGGATATTTGATACTACCCATCACAATAAAATCCCTTGTACCTTTTTTTCGGCATTAAAAATGTGCTTCATATTTGCAACAATCTAAAAAAATCTCCGGTTTCGCCGCGGGCGCGGACGGAGCCTTTGAAAAAAGATCCTTGATCTCTATATTTGTATCATTCGCCCTTTTCCCCCATTTTTATTCCCTCCTTAAACAGAAAAAAAAATGGGGAATTTTTTTGTCTCAGTTTTATTTATATAAAACGTTTTTTCTCACGTCGTTTGGGCAGAACAGAGGACGAGTATAGAGATTGTTTGTTGAATATTCACGAGAAAAGGGTCTCGCTCCTTGGCAGTCAAAGCTTCTACATGTCCTGCTCGCCGTGGGGGTGGTTGGGGGACAGGAGAAACCGGGACGAACTCGTTGGGTCGCGTGGCTCGCCCACACATTGCGTGAGACGCGCTCCACATTCTTTTGCTCGCTCGCAATAATTCTGTCGGCATGCGGACTAGGCTCTCAATGTGAATTTCCATGATTTCGGTTTAATTAGCGCGCTATCACTGTCTTATCTAGTGTGCGGTAAGCTTCAAAGTATACTCATTCACTTTATTAGCAGTGTCATTTAATCGTATACGTTTTTTCTTTTTCATTTAAAACACATCACGTCTTCGATAACGAGTTTATGCGTTGGCAATAAATTTAAGTGCAAAAAATAACGGGGATTATGAAATTTTATGGGGTTGATATATGTGTCAAAGGCGAGTTATTAAAATGAAAATTGATTCGTTGCAGGATTTAATTATAGAAACATCGTTTCACGTGATTTAAATCGACATACTGAAATTTTTTTATCTGTAGGAATCGTTTAGATTAATATACTGAGAAAAAAATATATTATACAGAGATGACTCCATTATAGAACCTATTTTGTCATTCTTGGAGAGGCTATTTTATATTTACAAGTTAATTCGAATGGACCGCAAGGTAATTTTAGCCGTCTTATGGTAAATTATTTCTTCGAGAAATCGATTGGGATGATTTAGTTGGATCGAAAGCGCCACTCTCTGGGATAATTACTGTGACGCAGTTTGTCAATGCTTCTCCAAACATCGTGATCATTCTTCTTAATACCACAGACATATATGCCTTCCGCTGCCATAACTCTCGAGATCTCTGAAAAAAAAAGTTTTTTTTTTTTCTGTTGGTCATTATCAAGACTGAGTTAAAACATGTGCGAAGAGCTCAATAAAGCGGTGCAGAGCAATGAATTTTCAAGCCTGTTTCATACCTTTAATATAAAAAAAAGTTCAGTCAGAAATAATTCACATATTTACAGCATCGTGTTTTGAGATAGTCGAAGAAATTTGAATTTTACTCGGTTATAGCGTTAGTTTTTTGGAAATATCTCGGTTATTACTAGTTTTACAGACAAATTACTTCCAACCAAACTTGTAGCTTATAAAATTTTCTACAAAAAACATTTATTAAATTTTCCTATAAGAATAATCGTGTTAAAGATATAATTGATATTACAAGTGGGAAAATTTTTTTACGACTTATTTAGGATTTTCTGTGGTTAAAATCGTTATTTTTATTTTAGAAAATTAAATTAAAGTATGTTAAATTGGCAGATAAACGGAAAGGAAAATTTTTTAAACAAAATAGTGGCTGTCGTCAAGACAATTGTGGCAATGTGGCATGTCTGCCCTAAACAAGCTAAACAGACGTGAAATAAACGGGCAGAGTGAGAGAGAATTACGGAGAACTGGGCAATAAAATCCAACGATATGCTCGTCCACTGCACGACGCTTTACTACCATGGTAGCAATATTATAGGTGATAACTTTCTGTTGCCCCGCTTGCACTAACTTTGGCTCCCCTCATTGCGAGACATATATAAATGAACTAGTCGAGTGGGATGTCGCTGGATATGTATAATGACACACTTTGGAAACTCATCGGCCGGCGTGTGACATATCAGCTCTAACTGTTTCCCTTGAGCCTTGTATATTATTCTGTTTTCCTGTCTGTATATTTTCCCCGGGCGCAGCAACGCTTTTAAGCACAAGTTTTATCACCACTAATTGAAGGATATTTCGTTTGTCATTGGCATTGGCCGACGGTAAACCATGAATTCCACGTGAATTTATGGCTGAAAAAAATCCAGAGCTTTTGATGATGGCCTGACTATTTCTATTAACATGCCCGGAAATGAACACGACGCAAAATCCACCGACACGCGCGCGGATTACAAGCGGAAAAAATCGATTTGTTTATAGTCGTAAACAGAGAGGAGTTACGACGCACAACCATCAAGCGTTTGGTGTGTGTGAGTTAAGTCCAAGTAAACCAACACGGCGCAAAGTTGAATGCATCACAGCGCGGGCGAGAATAATCGCTATTGGGAAATTTTTTTTCCAAGCTATCTTCTCTTTCTCATCGTCTTCCTCCGGTTATACCTTTTCTCTTTGATCGCATCCACACCCACTACACGTACGATTTACGGCGAGAGTGAAAGACACGCGCCGCGCGCTTCTCGATATGACACTACTTTACATACTTAATGGAATTCCTCTGGCCTTTTTCGGCTCTGCAGCACACGCTCACAGCCTAATGGGGCGTTCACTCTGCCCGAATTCTATGCCGTGTGGCCCTTTAGAAATTTTTCACTCATAAATTTCCAGTCGCTTCAATTGATTCAAGTTGGAATTATCCTTGAAATTTTTTTTTTTACAAACATCCATTGACAATATTCTCGCGCGGTTCTCGGTGATAAAATGTTTGATTCATTTTTACCACATCAAGGTAATAAGAGTCTTGGGTACACTGAATTTTTTTTCTTTGAATTGATTTTCAATTCGCGTTTCTTTTGGTGCATTTTTTCCATGTTTGTTTGAAATTCTGGAGGCTGTCGTCCGGGATTATCACACTTCCTCGTTGGGATTTTTTTCTTTCAAAGGGGCGGAGGGAAGAGCAGAATATTTAATGAGCACTGTCAGAAGGGTAACTCTTCCTCCTACACTATTTTCAGATCTATATAATGTGCGATATAATATTATACTATGAGGCAGATGCAGAAATTATCCGGCAGCATCGTCGTATATCTGTCTCTCATTGAAAATTTACGAATTAAATTGCAGAAGCGAGCTGCAATGTCTTTATCGTCTATGTGAGTTATTTATTATTGTGAATAATCAAGACGGTCGGTCTGATGATCCACGAGATAAGCAACTCAAGCCAACAATATGTTTTAATTTTCTGCGTTTATTGTCTCTTATATCTACCAATGTGAATTTGCCGGTGGCACTTTTAGTGTTGTACGCACACTCCAAAACAAACCTGATACGACAAAGTCAATAAAAAAATCTGCGTGTGCGCTGTTATTCATTGGCGTCCCGCGGATTTTTTTATATATAAACACTAACGAAAAACGCTCTGATGCTTTGCGACTTTCTCGATGTCTTTTGCAACTCACAAACCGGATATTTTCCCTGGGGATATTTTAAAATTATTTTTTTATCCGTCCGGAGTATATTTTTTACTTTTTTTTTTTTCGTCGTATCGCGAGGTGGTCAAAATCCTTTGATGGTGCTCACTTGAGCAATGTTCTTTTTTTTTGGATGGAAGACGTGAAAAAATTTATTTAAATTGAGAAAATGTAGGTGAGATGTTTTTCCGCGCTAAAGTACTTTGAGATAATATTTTTTTTTGCTCTTCTGACGAGGGAAAATATTTTTTCATGATCCATGAGAGACAGCCCATGAATGCAAGTTGAGATAAGCGAAGCGAAGTAATAGAGCTGTGTGTATACACGTCGGCAAATTATCTGATGAGAATTTGCATGTTACGGGATGGTATAGTGTGTAGAGAGAATACTTATGGTGGTTACAAGTGCGCCAGCGTGTGCGCATGTGTGTGGGCCGGCTCTAACTCTGCTCTATACTCCTGTTTGTATATCCCGAGGATCCGGCATATTGTACTGGTTTTTTCGGGCAACACGCGGTGGCGCATACGCGACGAATTACGGTGGCGCATTTGCATCTTTGAGCAACTACAAGCGTACAAGGACGGTTAAACGAGAGCCAAACGAGTTGGATATCGCAGTCAACTGTGCCGGACGATTTAGCACTTTACTACTTCTACAACGCCCCTCGTAATTGCGTCGCTACTTCTTGCATTAAAAATTCCAGATTATTTACGTCCGGATTAATAATTGTATCTGCTGTTTCTTTAGTAATATTTTTATCATGTTTTTTTTCACAGGATATATCAAAGCTTTAACGTCGTGAAAATTTATTTTTATCCTATTGAATTATAGACAAATATCTTTATTTATTTTCAATTTTTCCTCTAGTGTTTTTTTTTTTACATTTTAATGAGTTAACGAAAAAAAATACATTTGCATCTTATTTCACACTTTCAAGGATTTCAATGCATTATTTATTCATCGGATATCCTAAAAATTATTATCTCCATTAAGAGTATACTCTTGAGATTGTGAAGAAAAAAAAAAAATTAAATATAATCAATAAATTATACAAATGATCTTCTTACTATTTCCGTAGGATCATTAGCCGGTATAAGTTTTGTTTTATTTGTTTTACTTGTTGCACTCGACAACTCTGTTGCACGACGACGAGAGAAAGAAAATTGAGAGACTGAATTACTGCTATACGATAATCTCCATATTCAGCCTTATATTTTCCCAGTTGTTCCGGGTATAGTTTTAAAAGCCAGGGATAAATTATGGCGTGATTTGCATATTTGATGCGTCAAATCACGGCCTGTGGAAACGGAAATAATATTATTAAATATTACAAGAGACAAGAAGAATAAATATTTTAAATTCAAACATTTTTATGATTTATTTTTGGTCTTTTTTTGGATAAAATTTAGTGGTTTTATTTTTTAGTAATGAATTGCAGTGAATAGAAATTTACAATAAAATCGCATTATAATTTCCGAGCATAATCCACGCTGATATTCAACATATTGCAATTGTATGAGCTGAGAAAGTGTCAAATAAAGTCTTCTATGGGCCAGCTAGTTGCATGAGGATCTTTATCGTGCCAAACCAGCACCGCATGTACAACAATATTATTGTACACTTGGATTTGCATATGTACATATATCCACGGCAGTGCGGGAGGCGTTACAATATCCACCTTGCTTTACTCTTCCTCACGTGTGTCGAGTTCTGGGTGGGTGTCGTGAAAACTTTGAATTGTGTCCGGAGTATTCAACAGGTCGCGCGCGGTAATGCGCGCATGAGACGAACGGCGGCGTTGTGACATGCGTGGAATTCTATTCATATAAAAATAATTTTTATCGTATTTTATCGCGCGAGTTTATTCGCGTACGTCGTGCAGAGGACCCAGTGTATGTCGCGCACTGTTGTCGTTCGGAAAATCCTTGAGGTGAAATTGTTTGCAATGTAGGCTTACACAGAATAAACTTGAGGGAATAATTTCTTTTTCTGCAACATATGTGTATCTATATACGCCGGGTTTGCTCAGTGTGTTACGCACCGGAATGCGTGGGAGTTGTTAATGGGAAACTTACATAGAAGACCTGCCCATATTTGCTCGGTGATTTTTTACATTTTATATTCTCTTTATACATCGTCGCAAAATTTTTTTTATCCTTTCTCTGATGTTGTGTTCACTTGAAAGTTTCGCTGCTTACACAACAGTCGTGATTAATCCTATTTTATTGACACAAGTAGAGCAATGCCGGATAAGGCACAAGAGAAAAAAAAAATTATTAAACGCGATGTTTTGACAGGGTGTCTTTTTGTGCGTAGATAATTCAATTATCTCTAAAAATACGTTAATCCTCCTAATTACAAAATTTCCTACTTTTCTACGTGTTTTTTTTTTGTAAAACAAACCATTTCACTGCAATTTTATCCACTCACAAAAACATCCATTCAACAAAAAAAAAAAAAAAAACACCAAATCAACCCTTTCGGGCATTCGACAAATGCCTCGTTTTATACGGGATTCAATTTTAATTGTCGCTTTGAATTCTATTGCTAACAAGCGGATGAAAAGCAATTCATTGAATGACTCTAAAAATACACCCAACTGTAATCTTTATAAAAAAAAAGCTATAGAATTTTAGTAAACAAAAAAAATCATCAAAAAAATCTCAAATGAAATTTTTTTTTCATTTTCATTATTTGAAATAAGCGGGATAAAAAAAATTAATCCAGAGAAAAATTTAGGCATGTACGCCACTGTTTCATTGTGGCTCCGGCGTTGCGATTCACCGAGTGGAGTCTGCAATAGCGGCGCTGTAAATTTTCCTGTAAGCCGAAGCTC
Source organism: Macrocentrus cingulum (assembly GCA_002156465.1). Lineage (NCBI taxonomy): Eukaryota > Metazoa > Arthropoda > Insecta > Hymenoptera > Braconidae > Macrocentrus > Macrocentrus cingulum. Next base: position 57,222 of record MVJL01003856.1, read on the forward strand.
TTTTGATTTACGTGTGTGTAGTGGCAGGCAAGTTTCGCGGGGTGGTCGCACGGCATTCGCAATGGGAATTACCCGCGGATAATGTGATGAGCTCTTTAGTTCCATGTGCATGCGGGCATAGAAAGACAAAAAAAAAAAAACTAATGAAAATGACTAAAAATGTTTTATAACCTAATAATACACCGTGAAATGTATCTCTTCATTTCTCACGTCTTTCACTTGAACGAAAAACATTATACCCTCGCAAAAGACTGTGTGAAACAATTTCTTATGCAATATTTACATCCAACACCTCGCAAACACCTTACAAAATCTTATTCAAATATTTTTTATCGTCCTGTTTTTTCGCCTGCTTTTTATTGCGTTTGAAAGGCAATTTTGGACCGTCCAAAGTGGCGTTATATTTTTTCTCAACCCCTTTAGAGGCGCTGTGGTCGTTATTGAACGCACTCTGGCTGACATTTTTACATCCGAAGTAACTGACAACAGTTGGGGCCGTCAATCGACGTCGATTTACGATTATTCAACGATTGATTTCTTGTCTCTTGCGTGTATAATGCACACTGTATTCGACTTGTTCGCTACTCTTTGCCCCACCGACTGTATATTTCATTAGGAGCTGATTTCAAGGCGCACAAGGGCCGCCGACGACTGTATAACAGCCGTATCTTTAGTATAGTATGCGCATTTAGCTTTTTATGAATGCATCTCGCTGTTCTGATGCTGAGTGGCTGATCGATGCTTTGCGCCATCCATAGTCGTTATTATTGAAGAGGCCTCGGGAAAAGCTCGCCGTCACACGATCCCTCGTAAAGTCGCCTCTAGTCTCAGGACACGCCTCGATTCGTCATCAGCAGCGCAAGTATAATGTCATACCGGTTCTCCTTCAGTCTCTTTTTCAAACGGACTACTGCACTTCCATCAATCCATCTTCCATTTATACCTTGTTTGCTCCGTGGTATTTATTTATTTATTTTTTACTATTGTTGCTTTTTCTTTTTGAAATTTAAAGCTTTATAAAAATTTTTTTATTTTGATTAGTGTATTTATAGATGAGTTTACTAACGTTTTGTGCTAAGAGACAAATTTTTTTTCTCGGTGAATTTCGAAGGGCATAATACTTCTTGAATATTTTGTTATTTTCGACAATTTTTTTTGGGTTTTTGAGCAATAACTCGGTTAATATGCGAGATGAAAAAAAAATAATAATAATAAGAGAGTTGCATTGGGGGTTAAATTTCCTACAAAAAATTTCAGAATAACGCTTTTTTGTATTTGATTTGGTTTTTGAGATAGTATTTAATTTTTAGAAATTATTGTTTTTAAAAATACCTCGAAAACGAGGTATAAACGAGGTATTTTGTAGATAATAAAAATTTTATTTTTTCGTCTTGATTGATAATTTTCATTATCGCACGTTGTTATGTTAAGTTATTAGCAAAAAAATAAAAAAATTACGCAATTGATGAAATTTTCACGGGGTTATCTCCTTTGAAAATTTTTAAAATACGTTTTTCTTTTTGTTTGTAATCACAATATTCATGGTTGAAAGTGGTTTTTAACTTAAAAACGGTGAAATAGAGCATTGGGCTGACCTGACATTGACTATTCTACTCAAAAATCGTAAAAGTAGTCGAAATTGTTGAATAAAATTTTTTTGTATCAATCTAACTATTACTTTTTGCAGATTAAAAAAATCTGTAACAAATTCTGTCTTAAATTTTTGTTTTAAAAATATTTTTCGACAGTTTATCGAATAATTTAACAAATTTTTACTCCTTAATATTTATGTTTGAGAAATCTTATACTAGAGATAAACTTTAATTGATCAAGGAAAAAAAATACAAAATCGTTTAGAAAGTTCAATATACATCGTCAATTGCACAATATATTTATCCAGCGAATAAATAAACTCTCAATTCCCTTGTTTCACAATACACAAAACATTATAAATTTCCAAGTTTCTGAAATAAAGAGATTGTTGTCAAACTAACAACTCCCTATATCACACACAGAGCCTTATTATCACTTGTCTACACGTATAAAGCCGCGGGAGAGGAGAAAACTGTATTCTAAAACTGCGCTGAATGCTGGTGGCGCATGAGCAAGCGAGTTTTGCACGCTGAACTAATTGGCTGAACAGTATATCGACGACTAAATTTATAGAGCGATTTACATCGGCTATAAGGAATTTGTAGACCGCGATTTGTTACACCTGCTATAAAGCTGACTATTACGGTGTGGAGTGGTCGACGGTATGTACAGATTTATTGACGGAATATGAGCATTAGTCACTTGCGGCATATAACGTCAAAATAAAATGATAAAAAAAATTTTTTTATTAGAAATTAAATTGCATTTATTTCCGTGAAAACTTGTTTGCAATTTTCCACTTCCATCTCTATTCCACATATACATAAATAATTATAAATTAATAAAATTTATTAGTTGGATTTTTTTCTTCGTTTTGATCAAAGTGATTAGTGCCGGCAAATGTCTGTGATTTAATGGGCGATGTTTATCGTTTAAATACGGAGTGACCTTTTATCGGCCATTTTCACGTCGTTATTCGGTGGGAGGCGTTCCGAGGACGTCATGATGGCATTAATTATCTGTGAAATCGCCCAGAGACTTATATCCCGCTTTCATTGCACTTCATTAAGGGCCCTGGTGCGATTCAATTGCGCGTGTTCAACAAGCGGGCACACGCGCGTCGCTCTATGATATGCCCACGCGGAAGTTGCAACCCACTAACATTAAAGAACTCTTCGTTTATATACCGCGCGCCATCGACGCCCATTTGATTCACCCGAGAAAACACTATGCACCTGACTGCCGATTGTCTTATTTATTATTATTCGTGTGACGTTAAACGCGGTCATTTAACGGTTAGATCCTCCCTTTCAAATGATCATTTCAAACAGCCTTATCCATTTGCAACGCAAATTTATTTTAATATTCCTATAAGAGTATATTCTAATGAGAAAAAATAATTTTACAGGTAAAAAAAATTATTTATCGGTATGGTAAATTTTTTTTAGGCTTTTCTTTTAACATTTAGAAAATAATTGCGATTTATTGAACGAAAATTTTTCGATAAATTAGCTGGATATTTGCAAATGGGGAAATAAATTTTGAAAATTATTTCAATGTGCAGTTGGTTTTGACGAGCATGACGGAATTGTGATCTGATAGAGATAAGAAATATAAGGAGGAAATTTTTTATGGATAATTTTTGCCATGTCAGAGACAATAAATATATATTGAGTGATACAATAGATGGCATGGGAAAATACAGTGTGAGATAGAAATTTAATGGAATGACTGTGGAATAGATGCGAGTTTATTGATATATATGCGTGCAACTATAAACCGCCCACTCTATCACGTTTGACCTGCCGAACTCTTGGCCCTCTGTATCACCGTCGATAAATTAATAAACGCTCTTTCGGCCCGACAGAAGATCCCCCAGTTGTGATATTAACGTTTATTAATTTATTTTTCTTTATTAAGCCGCGTCGCGCCCACTGCGGTAATCAGGGATCTGTAATTAGTCGAACATGCTGTCTGTCTGTGGCGATTTATGCCGTGCCCCTGAGCCAAGGCCCCTTTTTACTCCTTCCTCCCTGCCTCTTGCATCTACCGAAAAGTTCTCTGGCATCAGCCCACAGGCACACTTGTCGTGCACATATACTCTCGTGTGTCTATCGAGATAGACACTCTCGTTAGGCCGCATCGTGTCAAAAAAATCTCCAACGTCATCCCCTAATTGTTTCCACTGAGCAGCCATCCCTTGTTAGTGTCTCGAGGGGGAATTAATCGAGCTGTGAATTATTCTGGAGGTTGAACTCGCTGGAATTATCGTCTAGTCGTGATGCCCAATGTTTTCACTCATTCTCTAACGAGCCTATTCCGACAAACGTCTGAGATAGTCATCGGTTGGAGAACGCCTGATGCTCACGATTATTTTTTTTGTTGATGTGATTTTTTCGTTTGCCCGATCACCTGTCAGTCAGTCAGTCACTAGCCGCCTTTTTCAGCCTTTTCACGCTTGTATATGATTGAAATATCAAAATTTTACTTGAATTTCACTTGACAGAGTTTTTTAATGACATACAAAAAATAGTGAAATGCCAATATGCAAAAATTTGTACTCACCGTACTGCTGGAGACGTCTGCACTCACCAAAAACCCACAGTTTTCATTTTTCATTAATTTTCTCGCTATAATTTCATTCGTAGTTGCGTTTTGTAATTTTTAGCGTGCGAAATCCTTTTACACTATATGCGAATAGTTTATTCTAAGAATTATCAACTGAAAATTGCATTTGTATAATCTAGAAAAAATGGTGATATTCTCTTCTCAGAGTTACCGTGAAAAAATGATTTATTTTTGCCGTAAAAAGTTTAAACAATTTTTCAAATTTATCTTTTCTTTTTGAAAAATGTTTTCATTGGTGCGGGGATTTTTAAAAAAAATTCTGATACGGCGTTACTGCAGGTGTCATAAATCTACAATGTGCAGAAACAAGAATCAGTATAAGAGATTCACTTCCGATTTCCTGGGTCACGTCTCCAAGAGGGTTATATAGGGAACGACCACCATACGCGCGGTGTTAACAGTCGCATAAATCCTTGGAAGAATATGTCCTTGCTGGATCACTTGCATTCTCGGGCTTATCGTTAAAATGACTTATAACTTGCATCCCATATATCCCGTCACTCATCTTCTTTTCCCTGGAGCCATCCAAATTAAGTCGCGTTCGGTGTGTGCTTTCACGATCGTAATTTATCCGCGACGTTTTCCCGCACCAGCCGTCGTTTATCAGACGCGGGAGAGCGTATAGGAGACGCCCTTTTTCACTCGTGGGCGAATGCAGACACTCGCGAGGCTTTAGCATGTGCGTCAACCCCACGGTAAAATACCGAGGACGTCAGAGACTGTGTACACAGGCTGTTGTTCGGGGATAAACAACTTCGAGACACACTTTGCAACCACGTATCAACCGCCCAGAGATACTTTACGACTATTCCTTCATATTCTTCCCTTTAACCATTATTTATCGCTAATTAATCCACTCATTGCACAGTCACATGAGCCGGCAAATGTTATATAGAGTTGTTGCTTTAAGAGAAATTGTCAGAATACTTGCATATACCGGTTACTGTATTATTGCACACTGAACACTCGATAGAGTTATAAATCCAAGGGCGCTACAGATAAATCTCTGTCAGAATTTCATAATCCACATATCAAGCATCCAGTTCCAAACTCTTAGATCACTCTTCTTAATCTCATTTTAATTATATTCTCACGCCAAGACCAATGTAATTATCCACCTTAAAAATTATTATTTATTTTATAGGCAATAATTTATTAAGTAACTGCGACTGTGGAAAAAATGACAAATATCAGATTATTTTTACATCCAACTAAAATATACTTTTTTTTGAATAATTTAGCACGAATGAAAACTTAAAAAAAAATGTTTTTTTTTTACTTACTTTTAAAGCAAGTTAAAGGACTATACATAATATATGACAAAAAAAAAAACAAGAAAAAAGCTCTTAAGGTTCAAAAAAATATATAAAAAGATCCTCTAAGAAATTTCTGTTGGAAAAAAATGATTAGTTGTGTAAAAATATCGTTAATCGGTGAATAAAAATCGGGAAGCCCGCAGAACTCATCAAAACGGCTCAATACAGCGTATAGAAAAGGTATAGGAGAGAGTATATTAAGCAGTGCGAGATGAGCGTGAATAATATATAATAGTGAAGCCGATGGGACTTTGACGTGTTACTTATTATTTGGAGACGAAGATGAAGACGACAGACTAAACTCCTCGACTGATGTCCTCGCTTATGTGTGCCTCTATGCATGAATTACCCAGCGTTGCCGACTCAATTTAGGTTATTACATGGCCGTTGTGCACAGGGCGCATTAAGCGATAAGTCATTCCTGACGATAAGTTACAAACGATGCTCAAAGTTGACTCTTTTCTTGTCTGTGCAGGCCCGACATGAATCGATGGATGTCTCGAGTACGCACCAGGCGTGAGAGAGACGCACTTGCGCTGGGCTGGTTATAAGGCGAAGCACTAGAGTCTGGCCAGTATGAAATACGATGAGAGAGTGCCTCGGGTCCGCATGCTAAGTACACGCATTTAGTGGTGGAAAACACATGGGAAAGGCGAGGAAATATATACACAGGTGAGTACACACTTTGATTTCTCAAAGAAATAAAAAATTAAATTAAAACAAAAAATCGTGAAAATGAATATTTTTATTTTTACATCAACTATACAGTATCGACAATTTTTAAATACTCCAAAATTGCAAAAAAAAAAAACAAAACATTTAAAATTAAAGTTTCATTAGGATTTTTTTGTTTGGATTTTTTTTTGTTCAGATGACATTGGAAATTATTTATTTTTTTTTAATGTAAAGTGTCTGACGCACATTTCGAGAGTTTCCGTGGTGGATAATTAGAGAATTTTTGTCGTTAAAAAATCGAGCATTTATCAAAGCCTCTCTGTGTATTGAGATCGTATGAGTGAACTCGCAAGTGGGCGTTGAAGGTGGAGGGAGAGAGAGAGAGAGGTCACTCTGACCAGCGAGCTCGTTGTACCTGCCACTCTTTATATGGATCCTGATGGGTTTGAACGGTAACGCAACACGGTAGTGTGTGCTATAAAGCCGCTGCTTGGGCGCATTCTGTCGGCCGATGTGACTACCGATTTCTCCACGCGAGCTTGACATCGCACTAGATAAATTTTTTGTACTTTTAAAGGTGCTTTACGGACTTTTCGACAGCCGTGTAATTTGTTGGGACAACACTGTACTTATACAACATATATCGCTTATGTTTTGATTGCTGTATACACGCGTGGGGAATTTTTATTGAGCATTTTCGGCGCTCGCTTTCTGTGCTGCGGTAAATGCGTGTCGTTGAAACAATTTGGAGTCGATTTAGCTAGTGCTCTTGCGGATAGGCATGTTGCTGTGGGATTAATTATGTTTTTTTTTTTCAATCTCTTCAAGACGGTAATTTTTAACATAGGGCCCTTAGGGAGGACTTACAGGGTGATTCAGAATTTTTTATATCCTTTTCAACATTCCTCAGTTTTAAAGAGTAAATTTATCTTTGAGTACATAAAGGTGCACCTATTTTTTCGACATCTCCTGGGTTAATTTGACTATTTACTTCTAGATTTCTAACATTTTTTGCTGAAAATTTGCGTGAGTTCTCTCAAAGAACATTTTATAAATAAAAACATTAGTTATCTAATTTACCTTGACCGGGAGTATTTATTTTACGTGTTAATATAGGTGATTTCTACGGCGTTGAAACTCAGCTTTGACTTCAATCCTTTCTCAAACAATTAGTCAATATAGTCCTAAAATTTTCTCAAATGGTTGAGTGTTACATTTGCTCAAAGTCCGGATGACCCGGTGTGTACTCGAAGGGTTAAAAAAATCTGTGAAGCTTTAAAAAATTTTTTCAATGATTTAAAAGCTATAAATCATTCTTTCACTTTCTTAATGTTGTTCCACTGATAATAAGTCATGTTATCCAAGATTGAGCTTCAGATGGGCGAATTAATTTATTGGGGTGACCTTTTGTCTGGAGAATCATCATCATCATTAATGGGTGGAATATTTTTTCCATGGGAACTTGAATTAATTCTTTTCTTTTTTTGAAGCAGAGAAAAAAATTTGAATTTTGATTAAAAATGATTTCCTTTTTCAATTAAATATGTATTTATTTTTTAGGAAAATTTAGTGAAGAAAAGATTTTTTTTCTGCTAAATAAAAAAATAATTTAGGGGTAGTTAAAAATGTTTTTAATAGTATTTTGATTTTTCTGAATCAGCCTGTAGGTACAGGCATCGTGAAATGCTGCGCGGGACGCATTGCAGAGTGATGACGCGAGAACGCTGAGAGCGACAGAGAGCTAAATGATGAAAATAATGAGAACAAGGAAGACACATGAGCATACCTGATCTCGCCACATGGGCATTACTCAAATACTCTTGACAAATATATAAAGGTTTAACGATGTCGGCATCACAAGCGACGTGCACGCGAGCGTTTAAGTCTCTCATCGCGATATCTATCCTTTTTGCTCACATTTCTTTGGCGTATGGGGTCCCATACTATACTCGCTTGTGCGTGGGGATGCCTTGGTACATGATGCGCAGTAGAGAACCCGGGGCGACGCTTGCCATAACTCATCTTCATCTGGACGTCGTCGACTCGGCTCGGGTTTTTCAGGCATGTGCACCCGCGCTTCAGAGATTATCATTTGTCGATGCAGCTCCGCGCGGCTTTTAATTTAATTTCACCTGTGTGCTCGTATAGAACGCGGCCTCTTCCAATCCTAAAGACATTGCTCATCCTCGCCCATACACTCAGCCTAAAAAGATTTCCTCATCCGCCTGGCGCGCGATATTAGTCGACATTTGCATGGCTCTCAATTAGCCGACTTGTACCATCCGGATTTGTATCGCTCCATCTCCACGCGGACTATATTCGTCCTCGTAGGACTTTATCCGCACGAGAAATCGTCCTGTCCATATGGGGCAACCTGATTTTCCTTGTTTAATCGGAGAAAAAAAATTTTTTTATTCTTAAAAATCGTGAAATTGATTTTTTTTAGGGGTGGAGAAAATTTTAAATAGTCCATTTTTGCTAATATTTCTAGTTAAAATGGCATGGCACTCGATTAATTTTGATTCAACTACTGTGAATCTTCTTTTTTCTACTTACGACACCTGAACCTCCATTTAAAAAATTTTTATCTGTCCTACGTTTTTTTATTTAGTTATAATCAATGATTTGTTTGCATTGTTTTTTGGCTTAGATTCGATTCCGGTTGCAATTCTCTATAAAAACACTTGAAATTGATTATTATCTGTTTATCTATCATCATCAAGGCTGTTTGGTATTTAAAACTAAACATCAAACTCGTATTTTCTGAATTATGAACAAAAACTACAACCTGTATATAATTTCATTTTTCCTATATTCAATTTGACTGATCATATTTCAAAAATAAATTGTAAACTTTTTATAGCAATAACCAAAAAGGTTGTGCTATATGGTTTTGTCGTTTTTTTTGTTTTATAATTATTTCTTAATATTTTTTTATCAATTTAGATGACTTTTTTAGGTGATAAAAAATTTTATTTTCCTTTAATACTCAATTTCCAACTACCCACCAGGTTCCAGAAAAATTGTCGGATGGTAAAATTTTTTATTCAATCGTAAGACACATCTCTTCCCGCGGTGCCAAGCCAGTGGGAGTTGTTTTCTCGCGCTTTTTATTCGTCCCTCGTTCCTTTTTCTCCGTTTCAAGCCCATCGCGCGCGCTCGTCTCACTCGTGCCTATGATGCAGCATCTCGCTCACGCACACGTTCTCTCGTATGAGTCTCAACTTGTGTACGCCTACACGTTGTAGTTGCACCATCCACACTTAGGCCGCGCTCCACAGTCAAGCGCGTGCCTCCACACGCGACCAACCACCACCAACCACTGCTGAGAGACGAACAGCGAAGACAGCGCGCGAGCCAACCTTGTGGACCATACTCAACGAGCCCAGTGGATAGTGGATAAGCGCCAACGATAGTCGCATCATCACACAGTCGTGCTTAACGTCCCAATTGCGCGGAAAATCCTCCCTGTGCAAACCTTATTTACGATTTTTTCCCCATTGATTTAGAAAGGCCCGGGATTCAGTGGCTACCTCCAGTGTCGTTCGCCAAGATTGCAATCACTCTACGAAGTTTTACGACTTGTGGTGTTTTGTGCCGTGTTTGGATCTTCCTCGCGAGTGTCTGTGTGTGTGCAGTTTTAGAAGCCTCGTGCGTTTAGGCGCGATTTCAATCGCGAAATTTGAACTCTCTTGTCAAAGGCTGGAATTTTTTTTTGTTAAAAAAATTCCCCATCTTTTTTTCTTCACTCGTGAGTCGATGGAAAAAATTGCGGGTGTTTGTCACAGGTGAAAGTTAATTACAGTGTTGAAGAGGTAGTGTCTCATCAGCAAATGACGACCACCTGATGATTAATATTTCGAAAGGCTCTTTTGTGCAAATACTATTGACACATTTGGATATTTCTGCCTTTTTTACCTTGTCTGAAAAACGAAAGAAAATTAAAATAGTTGGATATTTAAATGAGAGTTGATTTTGCGTGTAAAGTGGATATTTTACATAAATAATAGTTGTTGATGATTTTTAAATGATTTCTAGTTTGAAATCAACTGAAACGTGAAGCAAGTGACAGGTTAAAAAATTAGGTAGCCGTTTAATTTTTGATCGTGACGCTACAGTTCACATTGGAAATCGGCAAGTGCGCGAGCGTGGGCCGAGTCGAGGCGCCAACCTGTTGCTCAAGAGCGTCGTGGACCCGTTGCCATTTAGAGACGACGTTGGATATCGGGCGTCGCGGCGAAGTCAGGCAGCATGTGGTGTCGCGCGAATCAGGCAGTGGTCTGCCGCCCTTGATGATTGGTCTCTCGACAAGTGGCTCTTGACACAGGCAGACAAAAAGTGGAAAATTCCCGGTAGTGCAAACGAAGCAAGCGCGTCGACTCTTGAAATGTCGTCGCACTCGGCGGAGAAAAATTGAACAGACACGAATAAAAAGAAAAAAAAATCTTAAATCATGGGAAAAATTGTCTGCATACTTATCATCGGCCTCGGGATAATTTTCAGCTTGGCCAGCACGTCGAGGGAGGAGGACCGAAAGTGTCGTGCAAATCTCGCGGCGGCGATCAAGAATGAAAGCGTACTCTTGGCGCAGATCCATCAGGCGGATTATATCTTTACGGGAAAGATCAAGGAGCGCAAGGCGAAGGAGCTTCACGTGATGGTATTACGTGCCATCAAGGGTAATCTCAAGCGCACGGTGAGTCTCGTTCTCAACGACACTTGTGGATACTACGTGAGAAGGAGTTATATCGGCATCTTTATGGGCCGCCGCTATTTTGGCGATCTCACGCACATTGGCAACATCCTAATGACCTTTGGCCCTTTGCCGCTAACGCTCACCAACCTTGGCCGAGTCGACGCTGCAGTTCGAGGTGAGTTTTTGCCTGCAGACATTTTTTCTACTCTCAATATTACCTTGTATCGAATTTTATCGAAATCCGGATTTTTTATTTCTATTTTCGAGTCTCTAAATCAGCGAAAACTTCAAAATTAATTACACAGACATCAAATAGACGATAAAACGCGAGTTAATAAAAATGTGATCATAAAATTTATATTTCGGTACATGAGCGGTTTTTTTTTTAACATCAATTTAATGTTAATAAGGCGTGATGAAATCGGTTAAAGTGAATTTTTTGAATATTTCTACTTTTTTATTAAATATTTTTTATTAGGTTTAGTGTGTGGTAAGGTAGTTTCTTCGTGGGAAGATAAAATATATCTGGATTATTAATTTACGTTTGGTGTATCAACAAAGTGTCAAATGAGCTGGATGACGATGAAAAATTGAGCGTCAACGGGGGCGACTTTCCCCGGGTATTTGGAGGATAATGCCATATAGACACTCGATAACTCATAATATTCCGCGGTGCATGTATATACCGACAAGCGTATCAGTGCCAGTGTCGGTGGTTTTAATTTGCCGACAGCGTTGAGCTGATGTCAACGACGAGGTGTTGGTCATGCTGCGTGCCTCCGGCGCTCTCGATCGCGTTTAATCTCGATTTTTTATACAACGTCCAATACCTATACCGATGAGCGACACGGCACCTGATTTTTTTTTGCGTGCACTCACGTTTTTTCACCATCTCCCAGGCAAATTTCTGCTGTTTTATAATTCTAAATATTAAAACCAACTTTTACGTTTTATTCGCGGGATCAAAGATGAGTTTTAGAACGTAAAGTTTGCAGGTCGAATCTCTTTTCATGATTTTTCAAATTTTTTTTCGCGATAACTCGATCAATAAGTAAAATAACGAAAAAAGAATGACATAATTCGCAATTAAATTTCCTATAAAAAATAATAAACGAAATTTTTGTGTCTGTTTTAGTTTTTGAAAAATTTTTCATTTTTTAAAATTCTTATTTTTCCAAAGTATCTTGAAAATAAACTAAGATTATGCGAAAATTTATTCTTTTTTTTTTGTCGGGAATTAAATTTCTGTTTATTCCATTTTAATAATTTTCGGTATTTCACTTATTTACATGAGTTTTTAAACAATTAATAAAAAAAATCTAATCGCACTGTTGGCATCAGTGACGTGATAATTTAGACAAATTCGAGGCTGTAAAAAAACCGATTAATAAAACTGGATTGAATTGATTCAGAAATTGGTTGGGAGAGATTAAAATGTCAAAGTTTTTTACTGCGAGCGTCGGTAGGCACATTTGATAAGAAAACGTTTAGTATAAAAAAAATATATAGTATGAATTAGTTGGAATATATTTATTTCGTGCTGGTGAGAAAGTCAACAAGGTCTCTTTGCTGAAATAGTCACTTGATGGTCATTTCAAAATATTTATCTCGTAAAACAGGTAATGCGGGTCTCTTTTGCATTGTATCGTTTCTAAAACGAGCGTTAGCAAGTTCCTTTATAAATACATACCGGTTTACATTATCAATAGCTCTCGAGGACTTAAAGATTCCACATTACGGCTAAACTGCATTTAACGATCGTGAGAATTTATTTGCCACAATAATCCTGGTGGCAAATTGATATTATCAGCTGTTAAGAAACTAATTCTCTAATCTGCATACATATATGCACGTGAACAAATAAATAATTTTCTGCGATTTCTCATTTCATCTACATCTCATAGACCGCGCGTTTCAAATCAGGAAATGATAGTGCGTATCATTAAAATTTTTCTCTCATACACAAGTTTTCTAGACTCGACGACGACTGTCAATCTGAAATCTTGTTTTTCGCCTTTTTCTTTATTTTATTTTATTTTTTCCGTTATACAATTCTAGAAAAAGCTTCCTGCAATAACACCTGTGTGTGGTTCACGCATTGCAGTCTTTCATCGCCCACATTTCTCGTGAATTTTCAATGCTCCCTGGCCAGCATTTTGCGTGGTGATCCCGGTGTGCCGTTGTTACTGATTCAAGTCGTCAGAGCCGAGTCAGCGAGGTCGGGACATAATGCGTAAGGCTTCCTACGCAAAAGTTTCTCAGAGAACGCGTTCTCATGTGCTTAACACTGGCACGCCTTCAGCTGGCTTGCCATCAGGTGTACATGCAGTGCTGAGAAGCTTTTCTACTCGTATTTTTTTCTATACCCAAGGTGCACTATTTTTTCAACCTTTAGCTGATTGTGTATTCGATAAAATGGTACCTATTGTCCTGGTGGATCGACATCGATAGCCCGTAATTATCGCTGTCTCGACACGATAGGCCTTGGCAGAAAATATGATTTCAAGATTCCGATAGTGGAAACATATATATGAGATTGAAGGGCAAAGAGCACTTATTGTGTGGGTGCAAAAATTCATCTTTTTTGACTTCCATTTGAGCTTCTTTATCCAATCGGTATTATTCAACTTGTTTTTTTTTTTTTTTTCCAGTTTTTTGACTAAGCATTAACTCGGATTGAAGATGTAAAAATTATGTTTTTTCCCATGATTTTTCAATCTTTGAAGAATTTCAACATCAATTTAATGATCATTTATGGTTTTTTTAATGAAAAAAATATATCTAAGATCAACCAGTTGATATTTTAGAGTTCAAAATTACATTAAAACCAAAATAAACTTTTATTACCTAAATAAATGGTGAAAACATAGAGCACACCCCTTTTGCTTATTGTCATAAAAATAGTTTATAATTTATTTTTAAAATATAATAAGTCAGACTGAACCATATGTACAGGCACTGCAAAGGTAGTTTTCGTTTAAAATTCAAAAAATGTAACGAGTTTGATGCTTAGTTTTGAATACCAAATAGCATTGGTGCTAAATAAACAGATTATTATCAATTTCAAGTGTTTTTATAGAGAATAGCTGGCGGCATCGAGTCAAAAATGCAAAAAACGTAGGACAAATAAATTAAAAAAAAAAAATAAAGATTTAAATAATACATGAATAGAAAAAAAGAGGTCTGTAGTAATTTGAACCAGAAATATCGGCAAAAATGGACTTGTGCAGAGCACACTCTCTACTGCGTTAGGAGTGTGCAAAAACCATGGTTAAACAATTTTCCAAGTTAAATCGTTTAGATATGAATGAATTTTTTTAAACGATGAAAATGGTAGAGCTTGATATAATAAGTATAGATTGACTGAGCGGAGATTATTTATATCTGATGATCCAAAAGAGTTAAGTATTTCTCCGACGGAGAAAAATTCTTTGACGCGACAAAAGATCGACACGGTGTTTTATTGGATATAGGTATTCTGGATGAGAAGTAGAGACTACCTACGGAGAATCGTTCTGATGCTTGCACGCAGTATCGAATATCTCTTGACAAATCGCGTCCACTTGGAATCTGGTTCGATTTAAAAAATTTGTATATGTGTAACGATCTCTCTGCTGATGTCGATCTCGGACCGGATCTCCCTACACACATTGGCTGTCCTGCGTTGACACTCTCTCTCTCTCCCGATACGCCGCCGTATCGTCGGCATATATCGGTATAATTGCAATTTATAACGGCGCATTTCAACGCGCACTCGTCATTTGTCCGCCAAGTATCGTCGCTTGCACGACGGGGTTTGGGCTCCAGGGGATTAGCCGACGTTTTGCGCTCCAGTTAAGTCTCTGATGCTGGGCGGTGCTCTGATTGCGCGCAAGAGGGCGACGCCTATTATGCACGCTTTGTAAGCTGAGAACAGCTGAAAAATTGGCCGAGACACACACGCTCTTTTGCTTTATTTCTTTCCATCTTTTGTTGTGCAAATTCAGACTTGCTTTATTTTCACTGTCATTCGATCTGATTCCTCGCTACTGACGATTTATTTGGCCTATAAACACACCACTTGCTCACTTCAATCACTTATGTTGATCAAAAAAATTTTTTTGCGAATTTTAAATTTCAAAATTGATAAAAAAATTTTAAAAAAGTTTTTTTTTTTTAAATGAAGTACAAACAATTTTAATATGATATTATTATGAAAACATCCGAAATTCGTTTTTTGCGTATTTCTAGTGTTAAATTTTTTTTTAACTCTGAAAATTTTTTTTTATTTATTTTTTTATACTTTATTCAAAATTTTTCAACTAATTTGGTCGAAAAAATGCTATGTATACTCACCATATGGAGAAAAAGGGATAAATGATTGTCCTTGTGTAATTAGTGGTTTCTCGGATGATTTTTTCGATTGATTTTCTTCGGTGGATAGGCATATAAAACGTCGCTTTCTCCACGTAAAAGCAACTGGCTTTCATCTCCAATAGTCGTAAGGGTTTTTAACACCCGATGTATAGCCACTGTAACTTTCTTTTGCGTCGCGAGTCGTTGTGCTACTATTTCTGTTCAACAGCCATAATAAAAATAGAGTAATGCGTGACGTGTGTAGAGAATAAGGGCCAAATATCTAATATAGAACTGTCCACATGTATTTACAAAAATAGATCGTGTCCTACATTGTTTGGAATATTTTCTTTACGCGGTTACGCATTTTGCGTTCGTTCCGCGCATTTTTCCGGTGAATTGTTGGAAACTGTGAGGATGCGATGCCAGGCGTAGCTAAATGACTATCATTAAAATTTGCACGCTGGTGTTTTAATAAATATTATATTAAAATACGATTAATAATATTAGGCATGTTGCTAATGTGCTGCAACGCCAGCTTCCAGACCTGACCATCATTTATCCCATCTTTAATATCGAGGGCCGCGTATATAGACGCACGATTGCATGCTTATCGATGTGTTATGATATTCGACGGCGACGTATGTATATAGAAGACTGGTCTTGAACGTCATCAAGGCATCCCAATTTATTTGCTCTCTCTGGAGGCTTTCGAGCGCCCCCATTAATTATCCGACTACCATGTCCTGATATTTACGGGGGTGCCTTGTCAGGCTTTTTTTTTCTCACGTGCGTCAATTAGCCGTACGACTGGTTGCAGCAACGCCTCTCTTGTCCTTCTCAACTCCTAATGTCTCGCGCGCCATTTTGAAAATCTAGGCCAATTGCGATTTTTTTTTTCTAACATTTTAAATTAAAGTTAAAAAAATTCTTTTTGTTGTATAAATTTTATTTTTCAACTTTTCAAATGTTGTATAATCATCAGAGGAATGTACTTTTATCATTTTTGGGATTTTTGTTACTTGTTTTTTTGTTCCTCTTAATTATAATAAATTTTTTTTTTCCTTAAATATATTTTCCTCTTTGAAAATGTGATTTTCACGTAAATAACGTTTTCTTGCTGATTTTTCATGATACATTTTTTCTTGTTTTGTTTTTTAAATGTTGGGAAAAATTTTGAAATACCTTAAATTTGGTAAATAAAATTATTTCTCGTGTATAAAAAAATTTTTTTTTTTTGGATTTTTTCGTGTTCATATTTGTGGCAAGTTTTCGGGAATTTTTTATTGAGATGTTGGATAGTTGGAGAGAAGGATTTTTGATCTGCATGGATTTATTCAGGCCAAACTCCAGCTTGCTCGATTTGTTTCAGTGAGTGGCGCTCAATCGGCTTGACAATGAGTCTCACCTTTGCCTTCTCCTGTCGCTCGTAAAGACGTTATTATAGTTATTATGAGACTCGTGCGGTTATTGTCGTCATTATCTCCTTAATGTGCGAAACGAGCGCATATTTCAGGCCCGATCGCGAGCGAGAGAGGAGCGAATTTTTTCCCTCGTTTATCCGTTGCACAGTGAGTTGGACAGTCGAGACAATTGGTCAATCAGTGTCAGGTTCAATTTAAGATTTTATTCCGTAACGTCTTCGTGTACTTAGAATCACGTGGATCGTTATCTCGTCACCTGCAGGCCGTGATACATTCAACGCGTTGCTTCTGGCTTTAACGATGAATTTGATGAATTTAGTTGGTTTTAATTAGACTTGGTATTTTCGCCCGGCGTTTCTCAAACAGTTGGGCCTCTCTTATATGGATATATAAGGCTTGATGCGCCTGCAGTCTTTAAAAATGAAGTTTTGCATGCCTCGAGGACAAAGCCATAAAATACCGAGCGTAACAGCTTTCAATTACGGTTCTTCTACCGCGTATGAGCACGGCAATAAGACGATTGCAAAAATTAGTCGGTTGAAAATAATGATAAAAAAAATTTCAAACAAGGTGTATTATTATGAAATTTGTGTGTGACCGTTTTTCAAGTTGTCACACAGGTAATCTGATACATTTTCGTCCTTAAACTACTAAATTAAAAATCATTCATGCAATTTAAATTCATTTCTTTCGTCGATTTATCGAATTTTCACGTAAAACATTTTTTTTTTTCAATTTTTTTCTCGCTGTAAAAATTTTTATAAAGATAGTTTTAAAGTATTTGCAAATCAGTAAATAATATATTAAATTCTGATAAATATTTATGCAAAGAATAACACAACAATGCATTATAATACAATTTTTTTTAATAATATCCAATATATAGAACAGTTGGAATAAAATGTTTACTGTTTTCCGATGTCGAAAGTAACAACCGTTGCTGTTTTCTGAGGATATAACGTTCAAAACTGATGGCTTAATAATTATTACTTTGAACACAACAAATTCTAATGATTTTAGTGCTTCAATTGAGTCCAGCCGCCCGTATATTAAAAATTTCTATTTATGAGATATATTTGTTGATCAATGGTGAAAGTGTAGGCCTGAGATTTGATTAGTTAATAGTGAGACATTTGTCTTGATTGCAATAACAAGAATTTCCGACTCGAGTAGGTTTATGATAAGTTAGTGGTAGGGCATATGTGTGTAGTCATCGGTGTTAAAACGTCGACATTCATTCACATTAATGCATTAATCCATTAGAAACTTCATTCCGAGCTTCCTCCTACGATCTGGCTATTTTTATTGGTGACAATCCAAGCATTGTGATGTCAATCTTGATGCTATGAATATTTAAACACGAGAAATCAACGGGATTCATCAGAAAATGATTTCAGCATTGACATACGACCTAAAAAATTCTAAACTCCAATCTCGATTTCTCTGTTAATTTTTTTTTTTTTCATCAACAGCTGTTAAAAATGGCTTTTTATGGATCTACATCCGTGATCCTGTGTCTGCAACAAATTTAAATTAAATGCGAGCTCCTTCGTAACCTGATGCTCGACTCATTTGAATGTTTCAGTGCATATATATTTTTACTCTGGCGTTTTCTGAATGTTGAATGAGTTGTAAAAATGTTCACATGAGCTTGTTACACGTGTCTTTTCACGCCTATTAGCCTCCCTCGGAACTTCTAATGAATTTTCCTACACAGGATATTTGTACTAGCCTCATTAGACAAACTCGCCCTTCGAGAGTGTAAATCATCTGTCGTGTGTTGTTTCAAAATTTATTTCCCCGAGCAATTATAATGACAATGGTGGATGGGAAATGGATTTGTGGGCTCTGGGGACGGTATTTAGGAGTTGAATATTTCTTTTTTCGGACCCGAGAGTCGATTGTGGGATCGTTAGGGAGATGTGGAGATTGTGATAAAGCCCAACATCAGAGGGATCGCTCGCTTGTTTCGTGTACACACGTCCACTTGGGGCGTTTTAAAAGACATGCGGACTCTTATGACGGCGGTGGCTCATTTAAATTAACACCCGTGCTACGTGTAATTTATGGAATATAAATTTCTGTAAAATCAACCCTCAAACACACACCGACCACACCCGATTCTGTATTTTTTAAACTTCTTCACCTTTGTATATAATGTACCCTTCACATTTTTTTTTCAAGATTTACCCACTTTTTTCTCCAGAGATATTTATCTGCGGTCATTGATAATTAAAATACAATAAATTTTCGTTAAATGACAGTATAGTGTTTGTTGGACCGAAAAACTCCGAGGATACTTAATTTCCTTATTTTATGGGGGTTTTCTCCTTTTAGGCCAACTTGTTGAGTGTATTATTCCCCCAATATCCCGAAGATTAAATATAAATCATGGGATTAATTTTTAGTTATTGAAATTTTTTTTTCAACTGATTTTATTTCGTAGAAATTGTTTAGTTTTATTATTATAAACAATTTCAGAGATTATTTAATGGTTTATAATTTTTTTTTTATTAATTAACAGCTCTGGAATTTTTTTTATTCCAAAAATACGAATTGAAAAGTGGAATTTAAAAAAATTTGAAAGTCACATTTGTTCGTAAAAATGCGGTAATTAATTAAAGTTTGACGTCATTAGGGTAATAATTAGAGTGGAATAATAAAAAATAAAATATCCGAAATGAGGGAGACTAATTTTCGGCTGAGAATTGCAGCAAAAAAAATTTTCGCTATAGAGGTGGCATTTAAAGCGTTCTTTTACAGTTTGCAGGCGTACATTTGAATATAGCATTGTCAGACACGGACATAATTTATGAAATATAAATCCGCGCAACCCCTAACAAATTCGACCACACCCCATCACGCCTGTCCCGGTGGCCTTTTTCCTGGGAATTTTTTGCCAGCAAGATTTTTCGTTTTCGTTTTTCGGCACTCGGCATTTTTTCACGCTACTGCACACACAGGCTCTCTTATTTCACATCGCCTGCGCGCACCTTGTAAGTGAGTGGGGCTATTAAAGCACCTCGCAGAGTAGCGGTATAAAAAACGATTGGACACCGAGATGAAAAGGGAGAGAAGAACTGGCGCGCGAGGCGCCGAGTAACTGAGTCAATCGATTCTCAGTCCTGAAAAAAAACCACTTTCTGTCGTTTTCATCGCGTTAATTGTCGGCACACATGTGTGTCTTTATCTCGAGGTTTTGCTCAATTTCTGCGATAAACTCGTTCTTTGCATGGACTCGCGGTTATACAGTCGTACCTGCGCTCTAATAGTATATAGTTCACTGATATAAATATCTTCGAATTCGCGTGTTTTTGACGTTTTAAAAAATACGCCAACTTGGAATCACGTGTAAATACCTAACGCCATACTTTCTCTGCCCCTTTTTGACCCGATCTAAAGGATAAGCAAGTTTATACATCTGCACAAAGTCAAAAGTCACCCCTAAGAATGGCGATTTTCACGTGTTTTTCGCGTTGAAATACCCAACTCGATGCTTTTCCCACTTTTTTTCGATCGTATCTGAAGGATAAGCAAAGTTATACATTTTTACCAACGCCCCAGTCATAGTTTACCCTTAAATATCGTCATTTCCGCGTGTTTTTGGCGGTCTAAAAAATACTCTGGCTTGGAATATCATTAGAATATACCTTTCTTAATACTTTCTCCATTTTTTTGACTCTATCTAAACGATAACCAAGTTTCTTGTACTTATGCCCCAGTCTTCAAT
The DNA here is from genome assembly GCA_002156465.1 of Macrocentrus cingulum. Classification (NCBI taxonomy): domain Eukaryota; kingdom Metazoa; phylum Arthropoda; class Insecta; order Hymenoptera; family Braconidae; genus Macrocentrus; species Macrocentrus cingulum. The sequence goes on from MVJL01003856.1 coordinate 77,619, forward strand.
AATTATCCCTGGCTATTCATTTGATGATTGCGCGCTCCCCGCTGGTATAAGACTTTTGTGCTCCCACGCATTATTTCCAATTTCCAATGCGGCATTATGATCGTGCGCTATACAGTTAATTACATTTCTCCTTTTTTCCATTTCCCTCCCATCGATCCAAGCAACCACATAAATACCCGCGTCGTATATTGTCTTCATCGATGCATATACACCTCCGCCACACCTTCGCAGGCATCCTCTCTACCCCAAACGTTTGTTGAATTTATAATCATTTTTTGCCCCCCTCAAATCCCCCTCGATTTTTGGGCTTGGGTGGCAGCATCTTCATCCACAGCGCTCATCAATTATTTCCAAGTCCAAAAGACGCGGGGAAAAATTCGTGTAAAATAATACAAGGAGTTTTTTTTTATTAGACACTCTCTCTGGTACTTTGACATTTGATAGATTCGACGATGTGGCAGATAAAAAAATTCAAACGCGAAATTTTTTTCTACTACGTCTCATTTTTTATTTTTATTTGTATGTGCTTATTGTGACATGATGCCTGACAATATGGGTACGACTGTCGATATATTTTTTTTTTTTCAGAATAAAGTTCGATTAATCGTTCTATCGTGTCGCTTAATGGCACACGCCATTCTGCGGGCCCATATATAAGAGAATATTATACTTTTCTCGCGTGTGGGCGCGCGGCCGCTTCTTTCTCCGCGTCATGGGTCATTACGGATTCGTCGTAAATTTCGTATTAGACCTATGGGACACATACAATGTATATGAGCAGTGCACGACCACCTGGGTGGGCATATTTTAGGCTCTGATTCGACGATTCCTGCATCGCGTACTGGAATGCGCGTGTAGTAATTTTATTTGATGACACACCTTATATAGCTTCCAGCAACACCATTGAATGAAAAAAAAAAAAAAAATTAAACCGTGACGCCAGAATATCACTCGATTCAATCTGTGAAGCAGCGTCGATATGCCTTTCAGAAATAAATCAGGCCAGGGCATAATTAAAAATAACGATGGAACTGGATGGGGAATTGATATAAATTATTAATAGAGTGAACCGAAGCGAAATATATAGATATCTGATGGTTTTCTTTGTTGCCGGTTGCGCGAATCAAATTTATTTTGCTATTGATATGCTAAATGTAAAATGATTCACTGGAAAGTCGAAAATATATTGAATCACTGAGGGCAGAGGTTGAAAAAATCTTAAAGCTAACAATTGCGCGGTGATTTTTTGGAGTTTTCTCGCGATATCTTGATAACCAAGCAAGATAACGAAAAATGTTATAGAAATCAAAAGATTCGGCATTAAATTTCTTACAAAAAATGTTAAATAATACTTTTTCTATCTTTTTTAGTTTTTGAAAAATTATCGATTTTTGAAAATTTATATTTTTCAAAATTTTTTGGAAATCAAGCAAAATATTGCAAAAATTGATTCTACTGTTTTTGAGGAAATTAAATTTTCTATTATTTATTTACAATAATATTTTTTGTTATCTCGCCTTTTTATCGAGTTATTGAAATATTATTAATACAAAAAAAAAATCTCACTGCGTCAGCAGTGATGCAATATGAACGACATCTTTGAAATTTTCTTATGGAAATTCCTAGAAAGAGAGAAGAGGATGACGTATGTATTTGGAAAACAATGGCCAGGTTTTATCTTTGTAAACACGGCGTCTGGATGAAAATTTTTTTTTCCCCGTCTTTATTGTCCGGCGTCGCGCGCGAGATAACCTTGACGCGCTGTCTTTTCAATTCCGTACGTCGCGTTCTACGAAAAAATTTTTTTTTCTCATATAGACGCACTTGAACTTGTTTACAATCTGGACGCGATAGAGACCTGACCTTTCAGTCTACGTGGATCCGTCAGCGCGCGCGGACGCGTCCTGACAAATTTTACATTTTACCCAATTAATTTGGTGGTTAATTAGGGAGTTACTAGTGCATTACGTGTGAAAAAGTGCGATGATTATTTGGAGTGAGTGATGACTCAAAAAACGGTAGATTGTGCATGACAGACTGTGAAAATTGCTACGTTTACATGCGACATTTCCGTTCATTTTCTCCATTTTTCTGCGTCATTGCTTTACTTGAGAATATTCTAAAGACGTCCACGATGATTACTGCTACTTTTTTCGCAGTGTCGCGAATTCCCGGGTATAACCAACGCCGGATAATTAGCGATAGTGTGGTGATGTCGCGTCGGGCAGATTTTTTTTATACTCCGTCGTGTCTCCCTGGAGCAATGCACGTCCACACGAGTGCGGAAAAATCTCGGAATGTTTTTTATCACCAATTTAGATGTGTATCACTCTTTGGAAAAATTTCGCCTTTTGACTCTCGGTGTAATGTCATAAAGATGTAGGAAAATTCAATTGACAATGCTATTGTGACTGTGTCCAGTGCGATTCCTGTCAATATTCTGCCGCTATTAGATCCATCGTAGGCGCATTTTTACGAGCAAGGGACAAACAGGTAAATTTTTTGTTGTTTTAAATTTTACCGTCATATAAAAATCACTGATTGCGTTAATTGATGATGATAAAAATTCAGAAATAAAATTTTATCATTGTGAGGTGAATGAGGAGAGAATTAAAAATTAATAAGAAAAATTTGATCACTCTGATGGCTCAGAATAAGATTCATCCGCATAAATCGATATGCTAATTTAAATTGTCATCAGGGATAAACAGCGATGACTCGTCGTATCGCCTAACCCACAAGTTTTGACAAGCTCTTGGCTCTTTTTTTATGTATTTGTTAATTTTTTTTGTTTCGAGTGTGTGCGCATTATTTGTTTATGCATCACTCGACGTGTTGTACACGCTCAGACAGTTGTCAGAGACACGCCCGGCCGGTTTTCTGTGCGTTACAGACAGGTGAAGGCACGCATCACGATTTGTCGAGGTGGATAGATCGATCGAGAGATCGGCGGCTGCACACGGTGGCTGCGGCCGTGCGCTCAGCTCCATCGACGCGCGTTTTATTTTCAAGTCATTGGCTTCGTGGTGTGTCTGCAAGCATCAGTAGGGGATATAATAATTTTCCTCATCGACTTTCTCGCGCCTCTCGATGGTGTGATGCTCTCAGCATTCTTGTAGATTTTGTTTTCTCACGCTCTTCACAATTTTAATGATCTGCACTCTGATATAGCTGCATACTTTCATGACACAATTATCGGTGACGGAAATGCCAACATTATAGCGAAACGTTTATTAATATGTCTCAAGTATTAACGTGTTTTTCTGCTGGGAAAAAGTGTTGGTAATGTCTTATAATGATTTCATAGGAATTTCTTCCTTTTAACTTCATGATGAGTAAATAAAATTTAAGAAATTGAGAATTTTCATGGGGGAGAAATAATTGTTTCAATATTTACAAAATTAATCTCGGTTTTTCTGTCGAAAATTCAGTAAAAAATTATTTTCAATGCATGAATATATTTTTTTTTTTTTTGTATAATTAGGAGAGAATTCATTCTGCAAAACTTTGTTACAAATTCAAAATGGAATTGTTATCATTGTTAATTAATTAAATTCATTGCATTTGTTACTAAAATAATTTAAAATGCGAAAAATTGCATTTAAAAAATATATATAACATGAATTTTTTAAAATTTCGTTTCTCTGCTGGCAAAAACGTGTTGGCAACGATTTATAATGAGGTCCTTTATAGGAATTTCTCCCCATATCTGTATATGAGTAGAAAAAAATTGAAATGTCAGATAAAAAAATTCTGGAGTTAATTTTCGTACTGGTTTTTTCGATCTAAAAAAAAATATACAAATCTTGGTATTTAATTTATAAATTGTACTAGACGCTTATTTTTAATTAAATTTTTTTTTTTCACCAAGAAAATTCATTTTGAACAAAATAAAAAGTAGATAAAAATTTTTTTTTTCATTTAAAAACGAGCTTTCTAGGGATGTGTTGCAGAAAAAAAAATTATTTCAAGGCTCATTATAGACTACGACTGGCTATTATTAACTCTCTGGACCAAAATTGCCAATCAAGGTGGCCAGAGTGCGAAACAAAATTTTTACTCTTTCGTTTTTTAGAAACAACTCACGTACTCAATCGGGCAAGTGCTCGCGCATTAGGGGGTAAAATACGACTATTTGCATAATTATCGTCACTTAACGATGGCTTAGTGGGTTTGGAGGGGGTTAGAGGGGGCCTTATCCACTTTATTGACTCCATTAGCAACATACGAGTGTCTTGAAAAAAGCGTATATCAACACTTGAATATATAGTCAAACCGTTACAGCCGCCATCATCGATGTGTTCTCTTTAGCGGTTTATTCACCAATGGAATGCAAATGGAATACTTTTCTGCACTCGGCGAGGGCCTTATGATCGGCAATACGTTTCGGGTGCAGGCCAATCTGCATGTAGAGGGTCCGCGCTGCATCAAAAGCCCTCTCGCTCCTTCAGGCGGTTTCATCTTGCACAAGAGGAGATTGCATCTGACGATCGGTAGCCATCGGGAGCTGAGACATAGATCATAATAATGGCGCCTCACTCGGAGGCGACTTTGCGCACCGATAACCATCACTATCGTTCGATAGATCGCCGATGCGCTCGTGTATTTGCGCCTAACAAATGTATCAAAATTGCCCGGGGGCTACTTTGCAATGGCTCGCGAGGGCTGCACCGATGCGAATCATTCAGTGGGTGTGGTACGGGAGGAACCTGCATTGTTGGCAAGGTCGATAGGTCTTGGCATTTATGCCTGCAGAATTTATCCACATGGAAAAAATCATCATCAGATGCCCACACGCCATGAGCCGGATTTTTATAGTTGTTCACTGATCGTATATGACAGTTTTATTAGAATATTTATCTCTCCTATTAATGCGCGGTTGGACAAAAATTTTAAGAAAATAAATACACTAGTGAGAAACAATTTTTTTTATTACTTGAAAAATTTTATATCTTTAGTTTTTTTATCGTTTTTTGGAAACATCAAAAAATTATTAATTTTGTGCGAGAATTCACATAAAAATTTCAATAATCAATGATATTTTAATGCTACTTATAAAAAAATTAGAATAAATTAAACGTTGAATTTTTTTAAACCGTGCTAATAAGATCAGGAAAATAAATTTTGTAATGGAAATTTTTCAATGATAAAATTTTTTTTTTCTTCAATTTTTGGAATTTTTTATATATGTTTAATGAAGAGAGATGAAAAAGTAAAAAATATTGATATTGAAAATTTTAAAAAATTCATGTTTTATCTTCTTTATGTGGAGTAGGAAGTAAAGGACCTTGCTCGCACGTTGAATATGAGTCATTAGAATACACGTGTGAATTTTTTATTTTTTTATCTAGCTGATGATGCACTGTGCGACGGGGTCGGACTTCTCAAGAAGTTTGCAGGCGTACCGCGCGGCCATCAATAATATCCTGTCAATGCTAATCGACCTCTTGCTTTCGGTTCCGTCGGCGCCTCTTGATCGATCCTCCCCACGTGAAGAATGAGCCGCGTTTGTTGCCTCGAAAACGACATCATTCGGTCGGCCAGTGCAAGACAAATCCTCTCTCATCTCATCTCTGATGCCTCTGTAACAAATGTTGAAACAAAAAATTCGCCATTTAAAATCACAGCATGCTATATATAGAGGGGGCATATAATTTGGAAATATTTCGGGCGATTAGCGGGCGCAGGAGGAGGGCAAAAGTGCGAATCGATGGGAATTTGGCCTCTGGCGCAGTCTCTCGCCCCCGTATCGACGATGCAGTCACCGCGCATATAAGATGTGATGCAGTGTTTTTTGTTATTTATATGCCTCGAAAGATTTTCGAGACTCTAACCGCAAGTTTAATAGTAGGCTAAACAGCTTGTTAAATTAAATTAGTCATAAATCATTAACCACTTCGTATCGTCCACCCTTTGCATTACACTTATATTTTCAATTCCAACAGTCCTTCAACTTGTATAATCATCCCATATACTCCAATTTACGCCTATTCATGGCAATATCGATCGTTAAATCATCCCTCTGTTCTGCTTTTCAAATTTTTTATCGAGAAATTTTTCTTTACATTTTATGGCCTTCAAAAAAATTAAAATCCGTTAAAAAATATCTCGTTTTTTAAAATTATATCATGTCTTAAAAAAAGTGGTAAAATAAGTTAAAATAAGTTTTTTGGTGGTTACAATTTTTATAATAAATTTTTAAAGATGAAAAATATTTTTATTCAATTTATATGTTGCAAATATTTGCAGTAAATCACAATATTAGTTGGATATTCATTTATTCAATTATTTTATCGATATAAAATAATTAACTTAAAATTTGTGGTGGGTAGTAGGAACTTTCTAAACAAATAATTCATTGAATTGACTAATTAAACTGAATGAAATATGTGTCGTTAGAAATATAATTGATTAAAATTTTATATATAGTTCTATTTTTGAAAAATGTGATTGCCCGAGGACAGTCAAATGAACATAGAGATTATAGTTTGAATTCAAACGTTCGCGACACTGTTCTGAATAGATGCCGGAAGCCACATAAAGAATCCTTCGAGTAAGAAGATCGATTTACGCCGTCTCGCAGCAACAAACTCGTTACTCATGTGTGTACACTCGCTATCTCGGCTGCAACCCTATGGTTATTGGCTTATCACTTGCGGCCACGGCTGTCTTTCATTTATGATAAGCCTCAATATATCCATTTCCATAGACGTATTATCTCGCCGACGTAATCACGTTATTTGTGGCTAGTCGATTTATTATAAATGCACCTTTAGGTTATAGCCAGGTGCTTGCTCTATATATGCTCAGGTATGTGATTTTTCTATTGATGCAGTAAAATTTTTTTCTATTAATTCGTGTGGTATTTAGCTGGACGTCGCCAAAAAATTCCTTCACTGGCGCCAGTCTCCGTCGATTATACAAGCCTTTTGCTCTCTGCAGAGTTTTCTCGATGATTATATATTGCCTCGCACACGTTATTGCAAGCGATTGCTTACATCTTTCGAACACCTACTGTGTACGAGGCCAATAAGTGTGCCGTGTGTTTATACAGAATCAAATATCAGTGGATTGCCATTATTGGTAAAAAAATATAAAACATATAAAAATACAGTTGTAATCTCTCGCCAATTTTTCTCCAATTATTTGATTTCAATCACGATAAGTTTTTTGTTTGTTTGTGGTTAAATCAAGTGCTTAATCATTATTACTTGTTGAAAGCTACATTACAATTTTTTTCTGTCCATAAAACAAATGGAAAAAATTAAATAGGATGTATCAACGTTTAGATAACGGTATTATAATTACTTTTTTTTACTGTTTTTTAAATTATTATTTTTTTTAACTATTGGAATTCGTGGTTAAGTAATTTTTTCCCTTTTAGTCCAAAATTTGAGCCGTAATTTACCTACTTTTTATTTTTGAAGATCTTATAAGCAAATATTTATGACATTTTTTTTACAGTTAGTTTAGAGTTTGAAAAACATACAAAAAAATTGACAACCCCCTGGCGCCGTTTTAAAGACCATCGCACACCCCCAAACCTCAAATTTATGAAAAAGAATTATGTAAAATTATGCTTTTCCCGCGATAATATTTTTTTACAGTTAGTTTAGGGTCTAAAAACCACTTTAAAGTAATCAGCAACCCCCTGGCGTCATTTTTAACTATCAGCCGCAAAAAAACTCAATAAAATAATTAGCTTGCCTACTAGCAAAGAGTATGAATAGAACCTGAAAGAAAAAAAAAATTAAATACATTATTTCCATATAGAGGGATTATAATCGAAGATGGAAGTGGTAATTTAGCCGGGGGAATTTGTAGCAAGATGCGTTTGCTAATTATATCGTTTGAACTATTATATACGAAGTCACTGGCTGCATCTTCTGCCGCATATTGGATCTAATGAGTGCGGACATTAATGCGTTGGCAATGTGAATTAATTAAATTAAACTGTGAGGCTTTGACGGTGTATAGAAGTCAAGCGAGAGCAAGAGAGAACCCCCTGTGAGTGCTATGGCTGCGCCATAAAGTTTATTCAAGATTTTCTGCCGTTACAGCGCGTCACACACCACTTGAATTCTCCTCTCTGCCATTCATTTGTTCGTCTATATATATACCCAAGTGTGACATACGTTATTTCAATCATTAATCCATATATACTGCATGGCATTGCCGCTTGAATTTCCATTTTATTTACGAGCAAACGATTTTATACGCTCATCAGAAAATCTTCAATCGATGTCGCCCGCGTTAATCCACATTTAGTTGAAAAATTCTCCTACATTGATTCAAATTTCTCTCATTTTATTTCTAATTTTATCCATATATTTTATATAAGGTATAGTTGGTTCTATAAATTATGTTCAGGATTTAATGAAACTTTTGTAACATAAAGTCTTGCAAAAGAACATTGCCTAAGGTAAATGTATCAGTTGATGACCGGTTAAGAGAGATTTGGCGGAAAATGATTGCTGTTTAAATAATTTCTGGTGTTCAAGCCTCAATGAGCGCATATAATTATGTCATTTGAACGTTACATTTTCGATTTATAATTTTTTTAACAGTTAAAATATAGCAATAACATAAAAATCTAAAGAAATGTCGTGTAAGTAAAAAATACCAGTTATAATTTATCGATTAAACGAACTTACCAAGTGAAGTTCTATCGTAATTGTATGAAGCGCCTCCTCCTCTAGATCACCATACGTAGTACCCACTTTCCTGCCCACAGGTGCCACAATTTTAAAGGTAGGAACTAAGAGTTCCGTCGGTTTTTTACCGGCCGGGGCCCAACCGCCACCATAGGGTGGGTCCGGTCCGTGTCTATCATTACTTTAAAGTATGGCTATACTCCACCAGGGTGTCGCATGTTCGACTTGGGATGTTAATAGGGTGGGACTGATCTAGAGGAGGAGGCGCTTCATACAATTACGATAGAACTTCACTTGGTAAGTTCGTTTAATCGATAAATTGTATTTCGCGCCTCCTCCTCTAGATCACCATACGTAGATGTTTAAAGTGAGGAGTATAGCACGTATACACCCAATTGTTATTATTTATTTATCTTGTGTTTTCACAAGCGACTCTGATACAAGTATCGATACAAAAGAGAATTTATTTTCTTTTTCTTAAATTCAAGACGGTTTTAGCAAATACCGTCTGATCGTCTCCAATTTGACGATTGTAAAATCTGGCAAATGTCTGAGAGGCAGGCGTCCAGCCAGCAGTCTTGCGAATGACGTCTATGTTGACGCCGTTTCTATTCGCAGCTGACGTCGCAGCATGCCGCGCACTGTGTGCCGTGAACTTGGTGGTGTCAATCCCAGTTTCTTCCAGAACCAGCTTGAGCCAACGACTCAGGGTCTGAGTCGTGACCGGGTCATGTGGGTTTTTCCAAGAGATGAAAAGACCCTTTATATTGCTCCGCAACCTCTCTGTCCTCTCAATGTAACGTTCAAGTGCAGATGCCACACAGATAGATGGGTCATCTTGAAAGAAGGGCAGAACCAAGTTTGGCTGGAACCGGCCAGGCTGTGATGTCTTTATTTGAGCTGAGATTTTAATCTCGATTTTATCCGGAAATTTCGTGATGTCTTGCCTCAGGATTGCGCTGAAAGTTTGCATTCTATGACCCGTGGATAGCGCAAGTAAAGTTATCAGTTTCTTAGACAACTTTTCCAGGGAAATGCTGTCGTTTGGTGTCCACTTGGAGATCAAATCAAGCACTGGTTTCGGGTCCCAGGTCACATCATACTTTGGATGCGGTGGGCGCGCCCTAGCCACTCCCTTGCAAAAACGCCGCACATCGGCATTTTCCCCTAACTCAGGTCCGAGTAGTAGGGCCACTGCTGATCTCGTTGAGTTGATTGTGCCGTAAGAAGCACCCTTGTCCACCACATCAGTTAAGAAGCGTAACACATCAGGGACAGCGGCTGTGAATACAGGGGTATCGGTGAGATGACAAAATCTCCACCATTTCTTCAGTCCAGACTCATACTGGCGCATCGAGGAGGTTGTCAGAGATCTTAGGGAAATTTCTATCGTTTCGGCGGACATGCCCTTAAGTGACAGTGCTGTGCTGACAATATTCCTCCCACCAGGAAAAGCTGGGACCACAATGGGTGGGGTTCCCTGTTGGATGAGAGAAGCAAATTTTTATTTGGTTTTAATACGAGCGGTGGTGATTCAAACATGGCCATACACCGCGGGAACCACGCTTGGGACGGCCACTTGGGAATGACAATTAGTCCTCTCGCGTTATCGGACTGGATTTTCTTCAGCACCTTTGGGATTAACGCAAAGGGTGGGAAGGCGTAGAAAAAGTATTTTTCCCAATTCAGGGTGAACGCGTCAATGGCGAAAGAACCGGGATCTTTTTTCCACGACACATAGCGGCGGCATTTCTTGTTTGTTCTGCTAGCGAACAGGTCCACGTCTGGGTGGCCGAATCTTTTGCGCAAAAGACTGAAGGCCTCGTCTGACAGACTAAACTCCGTTTCCGGTTCTAGTCTCCGTGATTCTTCGTCCGCGATCGCGTTGTCGGATGAGCTTATGTACGACGCAAAAATCGTAATGTCGCGTTGTTCACACCACTGCCAGATTTCTTTCGCCATTTTGCTCAAATTTTCGAATCGGATGCCGCCCATGCGGTTAATATATGATATCGCCGTTGTGTTATCTATCCTCAGGAGGATATTACAATTCGAGCAGTTACTGGCAAAGCATTTCAAGCCAAAAAAGGCGGCGCGTATCTCGAGAGCATTGATGTGGAGGAGTCTTTCATCTAGGGACCAGAAGCCAGAGGCTCTCTGATCGTCACAACAGGCTCCCCAGCCAGTCAGGGAGGCATCCGAAAAGATTTCTAAGACAAATTTGGGACTCTTGATAAAACTAAAAACACTCCAGATGTTTGACCTCCACCATTTGAGATCTTCCGCGACTGCGTGTGACAGACTCAAGAATGCCTCGAAGTTACCTGCGTTCCTTTCTAACGCCAAGAATTTCTCTCTTTCCAGGCTCTTCATGTAAGCCCAGCCGAATTTGGTAGCAAGGCATAGTGACCCGAGAGTCCCTATAAGTGCTGCAAAATCTCGAATTTTATATCGAGAGTTTATTTTAAATTTTTCCAACAGCTTCATCGTTGTTACTCTCTTTTCCTCCGGTATTTCGATCGTCATATCGATAGAATTGAGAACAAATCCTAAGAATTTTCGCTTCTGACCGGGATTCAGCTTGCTCTTTTCTTTATTAATAATGAATCCTAAGCGCTGCAGCATTCTAACCGTTTCATGTACGTTGTAATTACAATCCTGCTTCGTTTTACCCAGCAAGAATAAATCATCGATATAGACAACAGAGGTAAGGCCTCTTTCTCTGAGACACGCCACGACAGGCCTCATGATTTTTGTAAACACGTAAGGAGCTGTACTGAGTCCAAATGGGAGGCAGTTAAACTCGAATAGTTTCCCATTAAACTCAAATCTCAGAAACTTCCTGCATGATTTCTTGACGGGGACCAAGTAATAGGCATCTTTTAAGTCGACCGTTGCCATGTAGCAGTGAGATTGCATTAAATCACGATCTAATCTGATATCCTCGAGCTTGAAATGCACGGGGTTAATAAACTTGTTGAGATTCTTGAGATTGAGAATCAAACGGCTAGTCCCGTCGGGTTTAGGGACGAGGAAGATACTCGACAAAAATTGCCCCGGGCAATCTTTACAGGTCTGAATAGCTCCTTTCTCCAGTAGTTTTTCTATCTGGGAGGATATTTGTGACCGTTCCCTAGCTGACCAGCGTGATTCCATTGGGGCTGTATGCTGGACAGGTTGACGAACAAAAGGGATTTCGTATCCGGTTATCCATTGAAGGATTATTTCGTCAGTACAAAATTCACGCCACCTTGGGGCGAAGTGTTTCAAGCGCCCCGAAGGAATACTTACTTCGTCTATTGGCGTTTCTTCCTGTAGTATTCCTGATGGTCCTGTTTCCTGCTCGATTGTCTGTTGCTGCTGTGGTTGTTGGAGGTCCTCTGGTTGTAGTTGCTCGGTTTGTGTTGCCCCGACGCCTTCGTTGACTGGCGAGTCGACTGGCGGCGAGGCGTCTTGGAGTTTTTTGGAGTCTTACTTGAAGACGTGTTGGACGATTTTGAGATTGGCTTCAAGTCCAGGGACGAGCGAACCATTGTTTTGGCTGTTTTCAGCGTTTCCTCCAGGTTCGCGCCAAACAACCACTCATCAGCTTTGGTACCAATTAGGGGCTCTTTCCACGACTGATTAAGGTTAGCTGTGATGATGAGCCTTCTGGTTAAGGTTTCATCACGCTGAAGATCGACCAAAACGCGACCGACATCACTCAAGTTGGATATTAGAGTAATTTGGTCCAATGTGGAGCCTTTCAAGAGGCTTGATAGCATTGAACCCACCGTGGCAAGGCACACGGCCACTTTCTTCTGTTTCTCGGCAATCCTATTGACTTTGGCAACAATAGGCTCCGTCAGAGAAGACTTAATTACTGCATTCAACTTAGGCGGCTCCGTGAAAGTGCAATTTTCCGGAGTAGGGTGTTTCTTGAATAGTTCCTTGCGCTCGGTGTCTGGTAGCCCCTTGTCAAGGATTTCCCTCCAGCGGACAGTTATGTCGTTATGGATCGACGGGCCCTTTACACCGTCTTCCTCTAAGCGTTTGCCAATGATCTCGAGGATTTCTGGGCGGAGATCCGGGTCACCTGGCTTGTCTGACGATGGTTGAGCCTCTGACGCTGTAGCCGGTGTGACAGGTGTATCTGGGATTGTCGGAGGGTTAACCGTTTGTGGTGTTGGTGCTTTAACCTGGCGGGAGTCTGATGCTTGCCCCCCTCCTTTTTCTTGGTCACTCTTATCAACAGTGTCCACTGCTCGATGATTCTCTTCCACATTTATGGTGGGAGTTTCTATACGTGGCGAGTCAGACCTGCACCCTAGTGTAACCGATCGGTTGTGACGAGACTCGTGCTGAGGCGGCGATTTGCGATGTGATTTACCTCGTGTGCGCCCATCCCTTTGGCGTCTCCGTGAATCGCCCCGTAGGCGTCTCGGCGGGCTTCTATCACGGGATCTATCCCGGGATCGTGGGTATTCCCAAGCCGGTGTTCTGCGGTAGGATCTACTGCTAGATCGCGAGTAGCTCCTTCGTGGAATGTACGACCCTTCCCGGAAGTCGCGCGGGATGCGTCCTCGGGGTTCGTATAACGTGCGTGTTCGACCACGCGATCTATCTGAGCTCGCTGTGCTCCCTGACTGCGACGAGGACTCACCTGGAAACGTTATAATAAAACTTGTTTATTTCTGGTCTCCCTTGTTGGTGTTGGAGAGATTGTAGGTAACTTGTACCGAATCTACTAGCTTTACGCTTGTGTGGCACAGCACAGCAAGGCGTTTGGGAACTTGTCCCAGTTCGACTTGGCTAAGGGTCCGCAAAGGAATCTATAGCCACCAAGCGTTGCTTGAACGAGTGGATGGACATGTCGAAATGATTCGGGTCAAAATTATGTACTTGACATAATTAAGTACCAAAAGGCACTAGACCACGCTGCGGAATTGAGGTTATACACTTACGGTATGTCCGTAGACGAGCTATTTCGCTGTCCTGCTGATCTATTTTTCGTCGCAGGCGCCTCAACTCCTTCTCCAGATCATTATCGTCTTCTCTATCTCTTCTTTTCCGATGATTTTCCATGTTGATTGTGAAAAAAAAA
>MVJL01003858.1:0-13322 GCA_002156465.1 Macrocentrus cingulum
CACGGTTACCGAGATATAAGCGTTTAAACAATTTTCAAGATGGCGGCGAACGCAGGAACAAATTTTGTCCGCAAAATGGAAAATTAGCATTAGTGGGACACCCTCTATCTGGTTTTTTACAAAATAAGGATACATTAAATTATGTTTTGCGGACGACGATTTTGGTCTCTGTTGGATGTACTATCGTGTCTGTCCCTTATTCGTATCTCCCGCGGTGACAGTTTAATCTCGGCACAACTAAATGTGGGAGTTACGTCGTGTGTCGTCTTCTCTTTATCTAATCGTGTCTGTCCCTTATTCGTATCTCCCGCGGTGACAGTTTAATCTCGGCACAACTAAATGTGGGAGTTACGTCGTGTGTCGTCTTCTCTTTATCTATATTTATATGTGTATGGCTGGGTATATCTTGAATATAACCCCTCGCGTTGCAGATTCCGAGGCAGAGACCCACGAGTGAGGGGAAATGTGTCCTATCGATCCACGTGCGCTTCACGGAAACGACGATTGAAAGCCCCACTGTTATACATTATATTCCCCTTTTATATACATTTTTTACTTATCTTCTTTGATATCTATTTAAGTTGAAATTTTTATTTCAACACGAAAAACCATTAAAAATTTTTATCAAGTGTGTAGAATAATGTTTTTTTTTAAAATATAAATGAATCAAAAAGTTGGATTACTGAATGGGATATGTACAAGAAATTATGACCTTGTATGTGGAGGAGTTCTAGGCATTGTGTCGAGACTTTATGACCGGAGTGACTAATATTATTCTCTTACCACTTCCACGTCCTCACACACATAACAGGTTATATTAGTCATACGTTCACTAGATATCACTGTATACGTAAATTGCTCAATAAATATATAAAACCAGTCAATCTACTATGAAGTGAAATGTTTGATGTAATTTTTTTTTTTTTGACACATTGCCGGATACTATATATACTATTATCAGAGAATTTTTTTTTTTCGAAGGTCAGGAAACTCGAATAGAAACCTCATGCACATTATTTACCCTTGGCGGACACATTTTTTTTTTCCTACGCGTGTGTCAGACGCGGCCATACATTCTCATTTTTACCGAGAAATATAAAGCAGAAACTCGAGAGCTCTTCCGAGACACATTTACTGTTTGTGCTATTGGATACTTAAAACTACTACAAGTTTCCAATAACAAAAACGCGTGGTTGCAGCAGAATTTTATTGAGCACAGCTGGTGATTTTGGTGCAGAAAAAAAATCTCATAAAAAAAAAAAATCAATAACAATATTTGTATTTATATATGATTATAAGGGATTAATGGACCGATATATATTTATCACGTTAAAATTAATTAGACATTGAATTTTTGAAATAAAAATATTTTAACAACAATGATTTCATGTGTTGCACAAAATTTTATCTAATCTGATCGATATTAGTAACGTGTTCTTATTGATAAGATTATTGAATTATCCGGTGATATCAATTATTGTTTATGTATGGTTTAAAAATGCTTTTAGAAATTTTTTTTTGTAGTTCGTATTTGCAAGTATAAATTATGTCTGTTTCAGAGAATGGCACAGTTGAAAATTTCAAATTTTCAACTGTCTCTAAGCGGTATTCATATATAAATTATGTCGTAACATGTGTGACGAATACCACTTGAAATGTGCTCGCAATGAATTCGCAATGGCAGTTTATCTCTGTCAACGAGAGTCCAACGGTCTTTCTACGTGAAGGTGCTCTCACCTTTCTGTCAATATGTCGCTTACACATGTATAAATATAGAAACACGAGTTTCCACGTGTGAATCTTGGGTTTTTTCTATATAAATGCCCGATAAAAGACTCATAAACTATGCATATGATGACTTTAAATATCAATGACCTTCTTTCGATTACAGCAGAGTTGAAAAATCCATAAGACTATACAAAATGTCAATCTTCACACTCTTATAAATATAACTCGAAATAAAAATAATGTTTATCGCTTGGATTGAAATTAATAAAAGAAAAAATTCAATACAGTCGTCATAAATATATGGATAAACTTAAAATATCTCATATAATCGAAATAATGTGATCTTAAAATGCTATAAAAATAAAAAAATATATTTTTAGCAAAAAAAAAACTTGTAAAAAGTATTTTAGAAAAACATAAAAGTGGTATGTTTGCTATTTTTACGAAATTTTGGAATTATTATTACTTTGCTGAAGACACACATTTGAAAGAATGAGAATTATATTTTTTTTCATCAAAAAAATGCGATAATAAGAGAAAAAAAAGTTCGATGTACATATAACGTCATAGATGACTCTATCATATAAGGAAATAACCGAAGCACCGGAATAAGACAGCAAAGAAATGTGCAAACATCGCTTGTCGTGTCGCACTGGTGTTGGCCGCTATAATCGAGGTCACGTGGCGCCGCCGGCCATCTTGTGAATAACGATCCAAGTATCTGTCGACAAGACGCGCGAGAGATAAATATGTTTCAATAAGTTATATTTATCATTGAACACTGACCTCTCGTGAATTATCGACAAATATACATGAAATATTTTCAAAAAAGCGAAAAAAAAAAAAAATGTCAACAATTTTTCCATCAAATGCGATATTTTCATCATCCCAAAAAACGGTGTAATATTCGTAAAAAAAACTGAGAAAGTAAATAAGAAAACGGAAAAACAGACATCTCTCGACGTTAAGGCGTGACCTTTAGAACATACTAGTTTGCGTAGGAGGTTTTAATACACTTAGTGCAGAGTTTGGTTTATCGTCAGACGTAGTGGCTGGTAAGTGTGTGTAGTTGTAGTAGTGAGATGAATGCAGGTCGAAAAGTATAGCGTGGCAAGAGGGAGAGACGAATGGGAGAGGAGGTCAAAGGCCTGTGTCTCTCCCGCGCCAATGTGCATGAGTAACCACCGGCTGAGCCACACTCCACCTCGCTCTCCGTCTTCTTGCCTCCCCTCGCTCGTTGTCGTCAATAATGTATTTCGCATACAGACTATGTATCCGACGGGATGCACACGCGCACGTGCGACCACTAGCGCCTCCTGCCCCGCTCATTCCTTCACCCTCAACGACATTGTTGGATGTGCGACTCGTGGTGCAAGTTTAATCCTCTTGGTGGAGAGCGAGTTCGCCAATACACATGAGTATCCACCGACGTAAATAGGTGAGACAAGTCTGTGCGTGCACCTATTATATGTGGGACACACGACTTGCCATTTGATTCCGTCTGTTTAAAGCAGATCCAGCACAGCACGCAATCCACGAGTATTGTGTGCTTTATATTGCCATCATCTACAAACGCCAATTTCGCTCATATACTCTAACAAATAGATAATATCCATCAAAAGAACATTTAGACTACTGCAAAGTTTTTTTTTCAACTGCGCAGAGAGCGGGCGCATGCGCAGAACTTTTGGTGGCGCATGCGCGAATGCTATGGATGCTTAAACTGGCTCACTTCGCATTTTGCAAAGAAAAAATAAATTATTTCCCGTTAAGAAAAAAATATTTTTTCTTTACATTAATATTCAGAAAGTGTGAGGATTTAATAAAAAAAAAATAGCCTTTCAAAAATCTTTCAAGTTTACTAGCCTCAAAATTTCGATTGGAATCGTGTGATGGTTTTTGATACGCACGTGACCTGCTTCTACGAATGAGTGAAAGCATAGTGAGTACATATGAGCATGGATAGATTTATATACATCTATAAGAAAAAGATAGAAGGTAGATATAATATTATAGAATAATCAAGATATACTATGATAAATAGCATGTATAGTGTCTAACATGCACAGGACGCACTTTCTCCATCAAGAACGTCCTCTTAGCTTTTGCTGATGGTATATGCTTTTTCTCTTATCACTCACATCTATTAATTATATTCTCAAGTATGTATCCTAAATTAATTCACGCAAGAGTCGCCTCATTATCTTTCATGTAACTCGCCATCACTTTTTTATCTCGTGCTCACAAGAGGCTAACCTTCAGCACTAATTTAATTTCACTTGATGAATGGTTATCTAAGCCCACGGTATATATTCTAATATGATAAAAATCAGACCCCACATTGTACAGATATTGGTCAATAAAAAAAGTTTTACTCCCAATAAATTGTATACCATTGTCTAAATCAATTCAAAGATAGTAGTAAATAATATATATACATGTTCTACATACGTTTCTTATCTCATATTTGTGAATATATATGTATATATCTGTAGAGATAAAAAGTTAAGATTTTTTTTATCATATACTAACTGATAAGAGTTGGTTGGATAGCAGACCGTCTGCGAAAGACTTATTGACTTGTTGTCGCAGCTTTATCTACAGAGTTATTAGTTATGAATATATATATAATGCGTATATTTAAGCCCAGATCAAAGTGTCTTTGGAATTATTTCTAAATAATACACGAGCGCACATCATTAAACAAAAAAAAACAATGATGAAAATATGCGCTTCAAACATACACACACTATTATCCTGACCTGTGGCCTACATCATCTGCCTATCAATGATGTTTTTCATGTCGACATAATGACATTATTATCGTAATACGCATCTGCAACATTGTGATGATTCAACCTGCTACTAATTCATCAGCATACTCGAAATACCATCTTAAAATTAGCCTTTCAATGTATCAAACATTGGTACGAAGAAAGCGAGACGAATCAATGAGCAGCAATCACTTCATTGTCCTCATATATAAATAAACGACTTACAATTGAATTGTAAGAAGGCAATCGACCCAGTCAACGACCCAGTTATGATGATGTGCATACATTACAAACCGACGTGGCTTTGTCATGACAAACAACATAGTATCAATGCATATTTATATTGTAGACGCGATAGGTTATACATGTAATCACTTCCCATAATGTATATAATTCAGGCTGAAAATCTGTGGTACAGTTGAAAACCTTGGGAACCTGTTTTGGCAACGTGGAAGAAAAGATTTTCTGGATGAAGCTGGTGGTATGCAAGCATCAGTGTATAGGTTCCTATAGCTACAAGCAGCTGTGCCAGCTGGAGTAAGGTTCCGGACAAGCAGACAATGGGCTGGTAGAGACTGTAGACCAGGGCATCTACCCCTCGTTTAAAGGAACGGTTATGGCCCTGTGGGTAAAAGCATCTGAGGGATTGACACGGTGACATCACACATTCCAAAGACGAGGGTGGGCTTTTTTCCATAAATAATATATAGTGTGTGTACATCCTCCAAGATGTGTCTGATGTTGACCGTTTATTTCAATGGTATTCAACCTGTCACTCGAGCTTATACTCTGATTCTCATGGGATTTTCGTTGATGAATTCAACTATATTGCGCAAAAACATTGATTCCAGTTATTGGAGTTTGTGGTCTGTGTATGTGTCTGTCCTGTTTTTTCATCTTTCTCGTGATCTGGTTGGTGACTCAAGTGGCACTTTTTTCTTAGCTGTTTCCATGCGACTGCACGCAGTTCCTTTTACTCATACCTCAATATAACCTCGGATTCTTCGCCGTCTGGTTTGACCGGTTACTTATACACGCTCCAGGGGTACTAGATAGCCGCGATAAAAATAATTGTAATAGAAACAAGAAAAAACCAGACTGACTATCAATTTTCTCTTTAACATGCGAGGCAACACAATCTTTTGTCTGATGCTTTTATATCGCTCGGTTTTCACGATGTGACTACTCTTTCTACAATCGATTTTGGGCCAGGAATAGCTAGATCAATTATATCACTTGTCGTGGTGCAATTTGAAAATCAAATTATAACATTTCCTGTCTGTCTAAATGCCATTTTCTACCGTAAATTATTGATACTGTTAGCCGAGAACTATAATTTATCAACGTTTTCTCATATCCAATATTATTACATGACAACATCACTCTACAACGTATACAGCCTGGCCAAAAATTCTAATGAGCGTATATACTATAATTTATCAACGTTTTCTCATATCCAATATTATTACATGACAACATCACTCTACAACGTATACAGCCTGGCCAAAAATTCTAATGAGCGTATATCGCGTACCAAAAAGTAAAAGGGCGTATAGCTACATGTTAGTAGGGGTCCATGCTAAAAGGGCGTAAAAAAAATTTTTTTTTGCCAATCATCATATCCAATATTATTACATGACAACATCACTCTACAACGTATACAGCCTGGCCAAAAATTCTAATGAGCGTATATATTGAAACGGATTTATAATTACACTATACAGAAAAAAAGGTCACGATGATCAATTGAACAATCGAAAAAAAAATTATACGCCTTTTTACCTTTGCAAAGGTAAAAAGACGTATAGACTGGTATACGCCGTTTTACCTTTTGGTACGCGATATATTGAAACGGATTTATAATTACACTATACAGAAAAAAAGGTCACGATGATCAATTGAACGCGAAGTTTGTGTCCGTGTGGCAAATATATGAATATATTGAAACGGATTTATAATTACACTATACAGAAAAAAAGGTCACGATGATCAATTGAACGCGAAGTTTGTGTCCGTGTGGCAAATATATGTGTCCCTTTATATAACGAAACTAAATAGATTTCATTTGAAATCGAAAAAAACTTGGAAATTGATGTAGCATGGTAGATAGCATCGTCAGAATCCAATATAAAACGCGAGAATGATGAATGATTGAATGGACGTGTTGATTCGGTAACACGTGTGTGGATATAACGATACGACGAAGTAATTTCACATTTACATACAACCGGCATTTGACCCATTTGCATGGTAATCAGACTGGTAGAACCACCATATAATACTGATACGAGTTTCGTCAAGGTAACATTCAACAAGCATACAACAAATGAAGATGAAAAGTAAGCCATGATGATGAGAAAGAGATAATAACCTTCAAGGATACTACTACATACAGCCAGAGAGATTTAAATGAGGCGCTGAACTATAAAAGGAAGAAAAAACGGTGCTGAAGATGCTGAGAGAGGAAATGCTGCGCATAATATCAGTGCTGCTGATGCAAGTCTGCGCGAGCAGCCAACATTGAAACCTAAAGATGCCTGAGAGCACACTAATGGTGGCAAGCAGGAAAAGGGGCCACAGGCGCAAGCTGCTCTCGATAAGAAACGACCACCATCTCCTGTGGGGTGCACCAAGTGATGGGTACGAGAGGGAGACAAAAAACGGAGGCAAACGCTGCGAGAGGAGACTGGAGGAACGAGAGACAGAGGTGGAAAAACCGGTTCGACTGGTTGGGCTTACCATTTACCTGACCATGTAGCGCCTGCCCACGTTCAGATTGTGTATTATGCAGTTCCCGTGCTTGTATGTGAGTGTAATGCGTAACTACAACGGCGTATCCGGTCGGACGGTGAAACAAGAATCAAGAAAAGTTCAATAATTGAATCTACAATAACGTAAAAGTATATTTTTCAATGGATTATACGAATTTTGTGTTGGAAAATATTGACAGGAATTCACAACAGACATCCAAGTAGTCCCAAAGTGTTTTGTGGCCTCAAGTCGCTTGGGATCAAGGACATCTAGGTTCACCTGACTTACTCAGGTGCATTGTAAGTCCATTTTCTGAATAGTCATGAAGATTTGGAGATAGTTTTGACCTTGATATGTGGGCCAGGGGGTCAAGAACGTATAGATATACGAAGTTTTATAAATCTCCCATGCTTATCTAAATTTAAAACAAGCCATGAATAAAAATAAAAGTGAACGAGAGGCCCCGACAATAAAAGAATGCTTGACGATATAATGATGACTCAGCGAGATTCACTGTAGTGACAATAACTTGACTTTTTCTCCTCCTGGTGGCGTTCTCTTCCTGGAGTTCTTTCATTTCTTCTTTCTTTTTTTATTAGTTTCCCTTCTCTCCCTTGCGAGAATTCTTTTTGGCGTCATGGATGGTTCCCGGTCACGCTATGCGCACAAACGACCGTCGGGAATATACATATACATTTTCTGCTCGGTTATATTGCTCTTTGAGTGTCGAAGTTTTTCAGTGCCAAAAGAGAATATGAGAGATACAGTGAATAAGCAACATTGGATTTTAAAATAGTTTGCGTAAATTAAAACTGTTCACAAGTAGTTTTTCTTGACTCTACATTAAAACTCATCACAATAGATACATTCTCATGAAATCGCTATACTTAGGAGTTAAATTTAGCTATTGTAATTTAAAATGATGCCAAAATATTTGTGATATATTCTATGTATATATTGAACGAATAAAAGAATGACATCAAAAATGTTTATTATTTCACGATGAAGGTGAAATGTCTGATGGAAAATTGAACTGATGAAATACTGCTACATGAATTAATATGTATAACAAAAATAAAAGATTCATATGTCGAAAATTGATAATATATTTGAGAACGGTGGTAAAAACAGAAATGGAAAATATCTGTGAGCATCATGAATATATAATAATCTGAATAAAGGCAAAATGGATCAAGTCGTTGTGCTATATTTAACGGATTTTATGAGCAAGTGCAACGAGCAAAGTTAGGTTATAAATATAATGAGAGAATATCTTCTGTCTTGAGTTACAAGTGCTGGACACATTCACCTGTCTCGTCTCGTCAACTTTTCCGTGTGGAATATATGCGTGTTAGTGACTGCCTAGCACGCAACCACCAAGTATTTGCTCCATGCAACTATACACACCTCAACAAAGCAACATACACAAAGACCTTATATATCTATACACACAAACAACAAGGTTAAACTACACAGCGCGAGTCTCGACTGGTTTCGGGGGCACCTATACACTCGCGTCTTGCGTTCATGGAAATTAAAAGTATTGAAGGTGTGTAGCATTAGAAGTATATAGACTATTATTCATCACACCAACACTCGAAGCATCTTTACAGTAATTATACCGAGGAACACATGACTCACTGAGGGTTGAGGACCTTTATGATCGACACTAATGGGCTTGGTAGAGTTGGGGAACAAACTTCTCATCATATTACACATCAAGTTCCTAGTCATGAATTTACCGCGTCCGGTTTTCATTGCCTTCAAGGAAAATTGACTTGGGACGTAAAGTCAAACCTCGACCTATCCAACTAAATTTTTTATGTGTATATATTTATAGCTGCAAATGCAAAGCCGAGAGAAACTTTGTATCGATGATGCAGTGGGGAAAAAACCTTCTTCCTTCATTCTCATTGAAAGATATATATTTTTTGCATTGAATGTTGATGCAGTTTATGGAATTAATTCAAAACCACACCTGTCCAACACCTGGCGAGTTGTGTGAATACCAACCGGTTACTATACACCACTTGAAAAATGCTCATAATACAAAGTGACCAAGTGGAATTACCCGCTCGTCAACTTGTCGTATAGTTTCCACTGGGAATTTTATTCATCTATCATACCAGTATTCTATAACTGAATTATAATTCTATAGATAATGTCAATAACGGTATAACTATATATTTTTACATAAGCTTTGAACAAAACTTAACACTATACAGGCACGATTGATTTTTTGCGATGACAATGAGCATCAAACCAAACTGAGGTCACGGATAAAGTTGGTGTGTTCAACTATACATCAATGTATTTGTCAGTGTATAGTGATGTGAGGGGGTAACGTGAACTGCATAAGAAGCAGTGATTATTCTTCGGGAATTCGCCCACACGAATAGAGGCATTGAATGGCCACACACAGAAACACAGAGAGAGAGAGAGAGAAAGAGGCAGTAGTGGTATATAGTTTGTAATATACATAAAAAGAATATATATGAGTGAATGAGGAGGAATAATAAGGCTTTGGAATACAATTAGCTACGCATTACATTAGCCATCTTGTCCGGTCCAGTTACATTCTGTCAACGTGACGTGGATCATAAAATCCAGCAGTAGAATTGCAAAACAATTGTAGTATACTGTTGCGTAATTATCTCATGAATAATAAACAAGGAATGGTAACCGATTTCCGACTGCTTCCTCGTCCGGACGCGATATATATTACACAGTCCAACAGTCATATTTCTCTCTTTACAATATGCCAGAATTATTTTCGTGCCCCGTTCTAAAACACTGTCTACGCCGTATAATCAAACGAAAGTATAGTCTTCACACGCAGCTGATGCCCGGAAACTCATACGCAATTCAATTGATCACGTCTAACACACACACGCACAAAAGTACAAGACTCGATCAAGCTCAATGGAAAAAAGTAGCGTCGGTCACGCAATACAAGATTCATCGAACAAAGAACTTTGAAGGTCATAAGAAGAAGTTTTTAGTTTTTCAACTTACCGAATGATGCGATCACGTTCCATCTCTTCCGGTGATTGTCCTGGAGCAAGCATAGGATGACTGAGTGGAGGATATCTGGGTGATCTCCACAGCATCTCTGGATGATGATGGCCCGTTGCTGGACTCTGATAGCCCACTGGGGTCGTATTGGGCGGCATTGTTTGGCCAGCAGCTCCTCCCTGAGGGTGTGCCATCATGAGCGACGTGTGCTGAACACTCTGGACGTGCCAAATTTTAGCTGGCGTTGCTGCAGCGACCGCAGGCGATGCTGTAGTAGTGCTAGTAGTCGATGTCGTAGTGTCTTCAGCGCTTAAAGCTGAACTACGACTTCCACTACGTTCATCACCAGAGCCCGCACTTCTCAACGAGCTTATCCCACTGTCCGAGCCACTGTCACCATATGCACCACCTCGCAAACCACCGGCCACAACGCCGGAACCAACGGTAAAGCCTCCACCACCGGCCTCCACCTCCATGAGGTGGCCGGCCTCATCGCCGTGCCGTAATTGATGAACTGTTGATTTTTCCGACACCTCTAGTAGCCCCAAATGGTGATGGCGTTGATGCTGCTGCTGTAGCTGCTGATGATGATGATGTGGGCTAGTTGACTCAAGTCGGTGAATTACTGGATTGCTGCTTGGGTAACCGTGCTGTTGGACATGGTGGTGATAGTGCTGCAGTTGGTGATGATGGTGTTGCAAGTTTGACGGCGGTGGAGGCTTGTTTATCCGTTCGGCTAGGATCACCGGACTCTCGTTGTGCCGATTGCGCTCCTGCTCGTCATGGAGCAGGCTCTGCCTCCCCGGCACAGTCAGTGGACTCAGTCTCTCCAGCACGCTGCCGTCTTGACTCGATAACTCGACAAAATCAACAACTGGCTTTACACTCGCTACTCTTCCAACTGGCAAACAGTTATCTGCTGCCGGTTGATCGAGTGTTTGATACTTGTTGCTGCCCACCGAAGTCTCTCGCAAGTCCGATAAACTATTTGAACTCGTCAATGGCTCTATTGTCTTGACATTCGTGCTTTGGCTAATAATATTGTCACCTCCAGTGTCTGCTGTTGCTGGGGGTGGAGGTTCCGGCTCTCTGTCTCGTTCTCGAGATTCGCTCTCGTCCTCCTCGGCTTTTGTTTGACTAGAGTTTAATTCACCAGCGACTTTTTCGTGACAATCTTCCGCTTTGGATGGATCTTCCGTGTCTCTTCCAGATTTTAGTTTTCTCGGTGTTTTTAAACGTTTAATTAGACAATCAGAAATACCAACAATAACATCCTGATCTCCATTACTCTCCTCTGAAATTTCCTCTTCCAGGTCTTCGTCCTCAGATCTTTCCAAACGATCCTCACTTTTTTTACCTACACCACCTACGTGATCTTCATCCTTTTCATCCTGCGGGTTTGTTTCAGATCTTGCTTTTTTATTTCGTACTGTCCGCTTAGAGTTGGTTTCGAGTGTTTTAAACTCACTTGCACGTTTTCTCAGTTTAACAGCGCTACCAGAAGCGTTACTTGTCTCCTCTAAAACCGAAGATCTTGGGGTTCGATTTGCAAGTTTTCCACCAGTAATCGGGCCTTTATTCTCACGATCTTCCTGACGTAGTTCACTCTTTTCACCAAGTGAAACCTCTGCTCCACGACTTTTTCGATTGTTTCTGGCTCCAGTTTTATCTGCAACAAACAATTCAATTGGATGAATTTAAACAATGTCCATCACAATTCAATCTGTTAACTGTGTGTGTTATATTTTAAATCTGACAATGCAGTAATTGAGCATTTTTTTACGTTTATGTAGCTAATAATAATGCTTCATGACATGAGTGCTTCGTGCAGTTCAAGGAACCTGCAGACTTGCTTGAAAATCGATCGACATGCACAACCCTATGAGAAAATATAGAAGGTAGGGGAACGTGACTGAAGGATTTATTGCTGGGGATTTACTGTTATTACCCAGTGGGAGAGCCAGTTCTCTCTCGTTCACTTCCAGTCTTGCTATTTCTACTATTATATGTTCTGCACAATTTCCCCTAAAAAAACTAAACGAACGATATAGCTCTTTCTCAAGAAGCTCAGAAACTCTCCAATCTTTATTTCCATCAAACTATTACGCAGTAGTATCATAAGTTGGTGCACACTTTTAAAATATCATCTTCAAACGACAAAACTTCAACATATGTTTCAAATTACTCATACGTGATATCCATTTAACATTGAATCTAAATTGTGTCGAGTTGGAGAGATAAAAAATTCGACACTCCGCCTCCATGAAAATCACCCTTATATTGTTCTCCCTCGACTATAATCTCAATTTGACAAAAACTTTTCACTTTTTCAAGCCATTGAATCATCGTATAATTTTATTTATCCTTTAGAATACTGTTTACCATATACGATGATGAAAAGTTTGGTTTATTCGAGGACGTCTATATGTGAAACTAATTTGTGAATTTTGACGACAATTTTATAAGTGAATTTTAAACTGACGACACAGTGATGAGAGAATTTTTCAAAGCATTTGTTGATAAACCGGAAAACTATGAGCGGTCAAAGTAAATTGGCAAAACCCCAGCGAGTAATATAACGTATTTGTGTTGAAAAAATTTTCCTGCGAGGTCAATTCAATTGGGGAAATACATCTCACCAAACAAGCAATAAATATAATGTCTGATCTAATTGTTTGTCTGACTGCGGTGGATATTATTAACTGATGAACAGACGAGTTTTTTATGGGCTTCGATCATCAGAAAATATCAAATTGTGGCTATATATACACATATTGAAACTTGGCATGAAAAGACCTTGAGAGAATTCACGTTCAACTCTGCGCGTGTCATAAAAAATACAATAGCATAGCTCACAGCTGCTATTTGCGCCTTGGGGCCTTCAGACGACGTCGACCACCATGGGCGCAAGTTTCTTGTGTGCACACACACACACATGTGTAAATGTTTGAAAGAAGCAATTTAATTAGATAACTCGCTTGAAAAAACAAAAAATTTACACGTTTTAACTCGCGTTAAAAAATTTCATTCTATACGTTTTTTTCAACGGGGGGG